>JADRCD010185881.1:1136-27091 GCA_019843815.1 Montemys delectorum | reverse complement strand
CACACACACACACACACACACACACACACACACACACGTCTGGAAGAAAAGCCAACATACTGAAGCTGAGATACAGTCAGAGTCATAAGAATGTTTGGCGGGAGCCGTGTACAGTAAGTAAGCTCCAGTGTAGTCTCTATGTTCTCTTAATATTTCATATACTCACGTCTTATGAAGACTTCTATTCAAGACTATTTCCTCCCAAAGTCTTTTACACATAAGAGGATGTCTATGACCTTGGACCACATCTGAGCGCATGACTCATGAAGTAAGCAGTCATCTTTTTTGTAAACGTTATGTACAAAAACAAATGTGTGCCATGGAGTCCTCTCTCTAAACAGTTAAAGACCAGGCTGGTAGCTACTTTCTAGCACCAGTTATTTAGAAGAGATAAGGTACAAAATCTTTTCCCTAATTCAAATGGATTTGAACTCATACCCTTCAGAAGAGCAGTCAGTGCTCTTGCCCTCTGAGCCATCACACCAGCCCCCTTCAAATACATCTTAATGACATTCTGCACAAGGGAGTATATTGAATGCTTTAAAACTGATTGTATCCTACATTTATAAGAAAATCAAGGGTATTTTACTGTGGACATGCCTTGCTCATTTCACAGCTATCTCCAACTAGATAATTAAAGCTATTATGGTCCAAGCTAGCAGTGGAGCATCCCCAGTTTACCAGTTTAATGTTGGCGTGACTGAAAAGCACATCTTCATTTCTTAATAACACTGATACCACATTGACACAGGCCAATCTCCACATGACTGAAAAGCAACTCCCCACTTCTTCCTAAGACTGGTGTCTCATTGACACAAGCCATTCCACTAAACAGTGAGCTGCACAGATAGCTTATGGTTCTATGTGGAATCCACTAAAGTTTCAAGGTCCAGACAGAAGAGCAAGGGAAATACATCCTGAGTGTACACTTTGCCTGGTACCTTAGAATAAGTTCAACATATTTATAAAAAAATAATTTTAAATTGTATTCATTAGCATGAAAAAATCAGAATGGGTATAAATTAACCCAACTTCTTATGCATTCTGATATACTTCTTACAACAATGTTCACAATGTGTTAAATGAGGAACTAGTGAATAAGCCCTGCTGCCCTGCAACTCAGTCTGTAGACCAGGCTGACCTTAAGTTCAGAGATCATCCTGCCTCTAATTCCCAAGTGCTAGGCGCGCATCACCACACTCAATACTTCTTAAAGCACAGCCAATCATTTTTGTCTCAGCAGCTAACATTTCTTTACCAATCAGAATCTGTACAGGACCAGTTCACTGGCTAAGAGCAAGTTCCCACACCATCTGCCAACTACTTTACATTGCTCTATCAGGAAGTTCAAACTTACAAAGACAGACATCTTGTTCTACAGAGCATGATCTAAAGGTAATTTTAGGAAATTAGCTTAAAGTTCAAATTTCCCGTTTAAAGGCCAGTCTTTCTCTTCCTTTTGCAAATGCTGTCCCATTTCGTCACAAGTCTTATGGTTTGACCAGCATCGTGAAAACGCAGTCAAGAACTATTTAACACTACAAAGAGCCATCTTTCTGAAAGAAGGGTAACCTAGAAAGGATACAGGACAGGGGACATACCCTGTTAACAAATTGTTTTTACACACCTACACAAAGACATTTGGCTCCTTAGAAAGCAAAATGTGCTGGGCGGTCTTGGCGCACGCCTTTAATCCCAGCACTTGGTAGGCAGAGGCAGGTGGATTTTTGAGTTCGAGGCCAGCCTGGTCTACAGAGTGAGTTCCAGGACAGCCAGGGCTATACAGAGAAACCCTGTCTCAAAAACAAAACAAACAAAAACAAAAAACAAAAAAAGAAAGCAAAATGTACATGACTGCTACATCCATCTAAGGCTTAAGTCAAGAAACCCTAGAAATAAATGAAATAATAAAATGAAAAACCTCAGGAATTTATAAATTCTTATGGGGCAGGCGTAGTGGCACAAGCCTTTAATCCCAGAACTAAGAAGGCTAGTGAGTTCCAAGACAGTCAGGTCTACATAGACCCTATCTCAAAAGAAAAAGTTAATTCTTAGCACTCTCCCTCCAGCTGGTGATCGCGGACTTGGGTGATGGGTACAGTGCTCTAAACAGTCACAAGAAAATACGTTTAGTAAAGTACTTTTGGGTGACTGAAAGTTCTTCAGAGGCCCTTGTCCCATGTCCTAAAATTCCGTTCCCTCGTTGTTTCGTTGTAAGAGAGGACCATGCTCTGGCTTAAAGGCACTCCTTGAGAAAATTGAAAAACTAACATTGAAGAAATAGTCACCTTTAGGGACCTTACACAGCAAACTAGAGTTGCATACCAAGATGTGACGGTCTAGAAAACAACGTGGTGTGGTGGGAGAGGTGCACAAAATGTCCTACTTTGCATTAAGTTTAGATGGATACGGGTGATTCTCATTTTAAAATCACTAAATGCTACATAGGAGCCTTAAGCCCGTGCGAGCAGTAGGTGTGCGCTGCTGTCGGCTCCCAGAGACTGGAAATCGCCTTCGAAAAGGACCTACCAGTGAATGAATGGAATGCTTAGATTTACACATCACTTCCTTAGGCAGTAACTTTTACTTGTGTCCCTAACTTGAAGTACCCTAGTTTCCAGAATGGAGAGGTTGCCCTCCGCCATGCTTACGGTGTTTCCCGCCTTAAAAAGTAGCAGGAGTCACATGCTAGAGTAGGACCGACATTCTAGAAAGAGCCGTGAGGTGGGATCCTGAAGAGACCCACACGCGAGCCCCGAGCGTCACCTGAACCCGGAGCGCCCGGCGGCCAGCCTCGCGCTGCCCCAGGTAGCGACCCCACCATGAAGGGACCCCCGCAGCGTCTGGAGGCCGAAACATCCCGGTCTCAGCATCCGACCGCGTCCGGTGGCCATGGAGACCCAAAGGCACCTAGCGGCGGGACAGAAAAGCGCAGCGCCACTGCCCCTCGCGCGTGCGCAGACCCGCGACGGCTCGCGCATGCGTGGACTGGGTTGCTCGGTGCACTACGTTCGGGACAATCCGGGCCCGGCTTCTATCCCACGCCCCGGTCACTCAGACGCCGGTTCTTGATCCGTTAGCCAGTTGTGGCCCGGTTCAGCTCCGTTTGTTAGCTAAGAAGAAACAGAAACGCTGAAATTTTTTATAATTATGGCAAAGCCATGATATGAACTTCCCAGTTGACACAGTGCTCTACAGAAAGGCCAGGAGAACACGCGGTTTGCAACTAATCCGATTTTGTAAATTCTGCTTAAGCCACGCGGCCAATGACGAACCAGGGACGAACCAGGGACGAACCAGGGATACAAGTATTATGAGCGCCTCATCCTGGACACAGCGCACGCGCAGCGATCCGCGCAGAAGCGTCTGGGAAAATAGGATGAGAGCGCCCCTGTTGCGTGGCATTGTGGGAGATGTAGTCCATCCTGCCTTCTTTCCTGTAGCCATACAGGAAAGTGTGAAGGCCTTAAACTGCGATTCCCGGAACCTCTGGTGTTTCCCGGGATGCTTTGCGGAAGCATGGCGGGCAAGATGTGAATGTCAGTAGGAAGGTAAATAGGACATTTTAATTCAAGAGAAAAAGAAAGTGTAGATAGCCTCTCTTGTAGATTATTGATCCTGGTATCCGCCTAACACAGTGTGTAATGTGTTTCATGTCTTGTCCATCTGAGTGTGTAGATTACGAGCCTTAGAAGTTGCAGTCCCGAAGCCACAGTTTTTGAACATGATTTGTGCTTTTCTACGAGTTGTACAGCATGCGGAGAAGCTGCACGGGTCCTTGGGCAGGCAGTTATTGCCACACTTTGTGCTCACCAAAGCTTGCTTAAAAACTCAGCCTTTGAGATGGGGGCTGCGAGAGCAGAAGACAAGAGTGCAACCTAGAACTGTCCTTGGGTTCACCCAGAAAACTTTCTGTGCTCAAGGACCGGACCCCCGGAAAGCAGAGGAGAGTAATAGCAAGCAAGTGTCTATTGGCAGAGATCAAAGAGAGGAAACCGGCGTCTCGGCGTCTCAGAAAGGTAAGTGGGGGCAGGGGGAAGGATCCAGGACTTCAGACTGTCAGCTCTTGGTGCTCCCCACTTTTGGAGTGCCTGCACCAGAGGCGGAGAACTGCAGAAACACAAGGAATGGGAATCTTTCTGAGAACTGAATTCCGGATGTCTGCAAGAGCAGCAAATACTCAGTCATCTATTCCCCTGAACACATTTCAACTTAGCGACTTGTACTGAAAACTCAAAATGTTATGGTAAAGGCTACTTTTAAATAAGTGATTTTATTATATTTCATTGTACCTACACAATACCACTTGTTAAACTTTCTTGAGAAAATAAAAATTTTAAAGACTAAAGTTAGAAAAACTTAGGTTCCTCATGTGATTGTATGTATAAATGCACTTGTGATGTTGTAGCTTCACAGGTAACATGCATGTGTGTGAATGGGTCTGTACACACTCCCCTTTGATTACCTTATCTCCCCAAACTGCTCTTTAATCCATGTTCATATACTTACTGAGTGCGGGGGGGAGGGGGGGGAGGGAGGGGGATAAGAACAGCCTCGGTAGGTATATTTGATTCATTGATCTCCGTGGCCAACTACATTTCAATTACAAGCACAGTTCTTTGATGTTGTGCACTAGCCAGTGGGATCTATGGGGTGTGTTAAGAGTTGCTTTTCTTGATCTGGACACTACGCGTTGCCTCATCTGTGGCCATTTTCACTCTAAGAGACTGGTAAGGCTTTTCTGTTACTAGAACAAAAGCAGTATCAGTGACAGAAATCCAGAGATTCCTAGGCCCTTTGCACAGCCATGCCACACTAAACAGGCCTGTTCTCTACTGGTCTCGGGAGCTAAGCGGAGCTAGGCCTGGTTTGCACTGGGGTGAGGAGCTTTTTCTGAAGCTTGGGAGCATTTGAGATGAGCTACTACTGAAAATGGTGCATTGGATCCGGACCACTGTCACCTGCTAGAAACACCTGAAGCCTCCAGAGGCCAGGGTTCTGTGAACACACTTGTAACCTGTTGACGTTTTCTCTTTGCAGTGAAAGAAGCTGGGAGAGACATCACCTACTTGGTAGTGGTGCTCGTTGGAGTCAGCATTACAGGTTACAGACCCAGCAAGCACTTGAGTACCTTTACACAGCCTCTCACCCCTCCACTTCACTTCATTGCTCGCTCTCTTTCTGCTTTTTCAGGCGGGCTGTTATACACCATCTTCAAAGAACTGTTTTCCTCATCCAGTCCTAATATCGTTTATGGGAAAGCCTTGGGCAAATGCAGAACACACCCTGAGGTTAGTTTTCAAATGACTGTATTGGGAAGGAGGTATGCATCACAGTGCTGAGCCAATGGGTTGTTCTTCTGTTTTTAGGTCTCTGTTCTTTGACACACTTTGACCCTGGCACTGTGTATGCTCTCCCCACTGTGCGAGTGTCCCTTTACCATTGCTCACAGGTGCACCTGTGTCAGCTCTCAGGCATCCTTCCTTTTGTATCCTAAACCAAGGTGTAGGCAAGAGTTAAAAGTTGGCTGGGGACTACACTTAGGGCACTCCACTGTAATCAGTGGGAATTCAGAGAATTCTGTGTGGTCTCGAGTAGGCATCCCAACTTTTAGGATGCAATAGTAATCACAGGCTTGGGCTCTCAGGCATTTTCAGAAATCACTTGGCATGTGCAAAGTCACATAGGAGCCATTTAAAGAATCACACTCAATAAGTTTAGTATCTGTTCTGCAGGTGATTGGTGTATTTGGTGAGCCTGTGAAAGGCTACGGGGAAATGTCGAGACGTGGGCGGAGACAGCATGTCAGGTAATGTCGTGTCCTGGGGGAACTCTAGGGTAATCTCTGAGTAAAGGGCATTTGGATGTGCGTTGTATTTTCTCAACAGTTTTGTTGAATATGCAAACAAGGGGCTAAAGCGCATCCGTGTGAAATTCTACATTGAGGGCTCTGAACCAGGGAAGCAAGGAACAGTCCATGCAGAAGTGGAAGAGGTATGCCAGTCTCAGGTCATAGGGTCAACAGGGGTCAGTTATTACCCTCTCCAGTAAGCTATGGAGAGGGCAATAACATCTACGTGTTTTTCAGAACCCAGGGAGTGGCCAGTTTGAATTTCGATACGTATTTGTGGAAGTGTCTCCTACAAGGTCTATTATTGTTGAAGACAACCGTTCCCAGCAAAATTAAAAGCCTCAAGCCAGTGTATGGCTTCCTGCCAAGAGGAGAGCTGTTCTCACTGTGATCCTCACAACTCTTCCAGAATAAAGTACATCACAGAAAGGAAGTGCAATGTGAGTGAACAGATCTTCCTTGTGAAAAAATCATGAAATGTAAATTCTACATTATCATATCATGGCAGCATTTCAGCTCTACATTCATGGTAAACTTGCTACTAAAATTTATACACCACATAAGTAAAAACGAGTATTTTATGCTGTTTAATATTGTGTGGCTTTTATACAATCTACAAAATAAAAATAAAAAAATAACAAAAAGATGTCAAAAGCCTACTTACTTTGGAATCTAATTTGAGATAAGCATGTCAGCTATTTAAGAGTGGTATGCCGAATACATACATCGTGGGAAGGGCTGCACAGACTGGTGATCTGGGAGTAAATGTGTGTCCCCAAGAGCTAGGGGGAAGGCACACTGAATAAGCAGGGCATGAAGCCGAGGGGGCGGGGGTGGGCAGTGGCGCTCACCTTTAATCCCAGCACTTGGGAGGCAGAGGTGGGCGGATTTCTGAGTTCGAGGCCAGCCTGGTCTACAGAGTGAGTTCCAGGACAGCCAGGGCTACACAGAGAAACCCTGTCTCGAAAAAACCAAACAACAACAACAACAAAAAAATAATCAGGGCATGGCTCACTCTACGTTGCCATTAGGTGCCTGCGCCCTCACAGGTCTTAGCATGCTTACGATGACTGAGCCAGAGTTACAGGAGACATCTGAGAACTGCTGGTGCTCCATTGATACCCCAGCTCTTTAAGAATGGACCTCCAGAATTTTGAGTAAGTGTTTGGATGTGTTCGGACAGAGCTCTAACTTTACAAATGTGCATATTTGCAAGAACATTTCACAGGAAACAAAGTCTAATTTGGCTTGTCCAAACATATCAAAACATACAAAAATATATAACCTGTTCTATTAGAAGTGTTTTCTGAGCATTTGTTAAACGAGGCCTTCCCCTTGATCATACAAGTGTTCTATGCATTAGAAAGGTCTACAAACCTCTTTCTTTGTCCTCAGGAGCTTCAGTGTAGGTAGAGTTTGTCTGGTGTTTCTTCCAGCTTTGGAATGGGCGAGAGGTTTGAGATGGGTTCTTGATGTGATAGCCTACTGAGAGGTCTGTCTACCTCACCCCCAAACCCCTGCCCCATCTGTCCACCTAGCTTAATTGATCCTGCCTAAATAGCTTTGGTTTTTTTTTGTTTTTGTTTTTTTTGTTTTTTTTTACTTTTTACTACTTTGTCTCAAATATTTTTAAACTTTCTCCTTTAAGATGGTGTCTTGATATAGCCCTGACTAGCTGTAAACTCTTGATCTGCTTGCCTTAGTCTCTGGTGCTATAATTACAAGCATGAATCACCACTCCCAAGTGGTGATTTCATATGGAAAAAAAACTTCATGTTAAAATTGGAGCAGAGCTTTTTTGTCTTCCTGGTCTCACATTTTAAGTGACCAAAGGTGTGATGATTTGTATCTGTTTGGCCCAGGGAGTGGCACTGTTGGGAGGTGTGGCCCTGAGGTAGGTGTGGCCTTGTAGGCCTGGGATTTAATACCTTTGTCCTAATGTAGAACTCTCAGCTCCTCCTGCACCATGCATGCCTAGACGCTGCCTGCCATGTTCCCACCTTGAGAGACTGAACTTTTGAACCTGTGTGCCAGTCCCAGTTAAGAGTTGCCTTGCTTGTGGTGTCTGTTCACAGCAGGAAAACCCCAACAAAGACCCAAGGTAAACTCAGGACAAAGAGCCTGTACAATAACTGACGCTAAAGGCACTTGGTAGGGAAAAAGGAAAAACTAACTGGCAATGTTTGGTGCAAAAAGACCAAAGAGTTCGTCATTCTCAATTTTTCATTTAAACTAATACTATTATATATTCAAGTATGTCCAGTCTGGTTCAACCCCACTTGTAGAGTTCTTTCGTTTGATTTCATCTGAGCAGAACTACACTCCATCTAGAAGGGAGACATTTGGCAGCCTCCTTTCCAGGTGATTAGCCATTGTTTCCAGCTCAGATGTCCACCCTTGTCAATATCTAGACCTCATACATGTACAGGTCTTTTCATTCAATTAGTTAACTTATGCTAATTCCAACAGTACACTGTTCAGTCACATCATTATAAATAGTGTCTTGAAAGAAGCCATCTTTGCTTGCTCCTCCTTTAAGATTTCACCTGATATTAGCTGTTTACACATAAAATTTAGAACTACTTACATCAATAATGGAAATCCTTTGGGAGATTGTGCATGTACCTGGGCTTGCACGTGTGTATGTGTAAACATCAAGAAATAAAATTTTCTAAACCTTTTTCATCATATATCTAATAGAAGTGAAATTTATCTACCCACTCTATCCTAGCTAGACATATTTGAAAGGCCACACAACAGCAGCACTTTTAAGTCTGAATCCAAGAAAACAACAGCAGCAGTATCCAAGGCAACAATTCCGGCTCAAGGCCTACACTGTCACTACCTATCTGTAGCCAGAAGGGTTGGGTCCTCAAGAAAGACCTCCTAAGTCCAGCTTTTAGATAGGATTCTCCGTTGTCAGTCCTTCCTGAGATTTAAAATCCTCCAGCTTCTCCCACACTGCCGGTGTCCCGCACTCTCCACGCCCCACACTGCCGGTGTCCTGCCATGCATCCCTATTTGACCTGTTCCACAAGCTCCAGGGGAAACACTTACTTGCAAAGCTACTAGGCTTTTTGAACCAGGAACCTGCTTTAGGTTGCTATATCAAGTCATTCTTCAACAAGCCACCTGACCTCTCACTAACCCTGTAGTGAGATACCCTGAAGGCCTCAAACCCCAACGCTCTCTATAAAAGCACACTAGGTTTCTACACTGCTCCAGACGGATCAGATTTCACCCCACAGGACGTGTTGTGCTACTTTCCCAGGAGTGACGCCTAAAGAGCCAGAAGCCAGGGGTACCTGTGCTTCAGGATAGGGACAGGACCATGCTTTCTCCAGGCCCCGCCTGCCTCTCCCATACTAATAACTCTGGGTGTTCTTGGGTTTGTGGCTAATCACTCCAACCTCATCTTCCATCATCACACCTCTCTGACAACCTCTGTTCATGGTCTCTGTATACAAGAATGTATACAATTAAATTCAAGGCCTAGCGTATGACCCAGAATCAATATACTCTGACGATTCTTTGCCTAGTTGTGTTTTTTGCCATAAGGTATTATTCTCAGGGCCCAGGGATTACAGTGTAGACACGCCTCTTGGGGAGCCGCCCCTAAAGCAGTAAGTGGCTTGAGGTCATCCACTAAATTCTAAGTGTAAAAAAACAGAAGGCTGAAAAGGTGATACATGCAATCTTGTCCCACCCAAACTAAGCCTGCCTGAGTAAAACAAAGTAACCCAAACAACGTAAGTCTAATGTCCCTAGAATGTTGAAGGGATACCAGGAGGAATGGCGGGAACAGCCCCATCTCCAGAATACACAGCCATAGTGGGATGAGAACAAGCACCCAGTGAGACCACTTAGTCGCTAACAAACAAGTTGTCAGAGAAAGGGACACCCAACCAAATAGTTATTCAAGTGACCCATCGACATCGATTCCTTTTTATTGACTAGATCTCCACTATTTTGTTCCCATTTAGGAAAAAAAAAAAAAGCCTTGCCAATTTTTAAATAAAATTATTTCTTGATTTGAAAAATAATGCATTTCACTTCACTGGAAGTAGCGTAGCCATGCAGCTGAGAAACTACAATCTAAATATAGATATAAAAGCCAAAACTCAGCAGGAAGAGGCAGACAAATCTCTGGAGAAAAATGAGTTCCAAGAGTGCAGCCACATGTTCTGGAGAGGCACAGAAGAGGGTGGGCGGTGGTGGCCCAGACCTTTAATCCCAGCACTAGGGAGGCAGAGGCGGATTTCTGAGTTCAAAGCCAGCCTGGTCTACAGAGTGAGTTCCAGCACAGCCAGGGCTACACAGAGAAACCCTGTACAGAAGAATCTATGTTCTAGAATGGAGTTCTCCAGTAAGGAGATGATGGGGAGCTACTGAGCACAATAGTGTTTTCACAGACAGTTCAATGCCATTGCTCCCACATTCTTCCTTGCAGTTTGTTTTTGCTGTGAAAATGGGCTGTGCTCTGACTAGGGACCAGAGCCAGTAGACACCCTGAGAGCTATGTCTGACACGGCACCAAACACTTTCCACAATGCTGCAAGCACATGCAGTTCCCTGCTCAGCTCCACAGCTCAGGGATCCACCACCTGTGCGCACACATCTGCAGTCGCTTAATAAAAACTGACACATTTAACCTGCTAAAGAGACAACTTGTTTGATTGTCCTTGGTGAGAGCAAAGAAAGACGTCCTTTACCAGGTCTTTGAATGCCTGAAGGGAAACGGGGAGAGAAAGGAAGCCAAGGACTCCAGGGGGCTCACCTTGCTCCAGCTGAGCAGCTGTGCTCCAGGCCACAGCACTGGCTGCGTTCTTAGTGTCAACGTGGTGGAGAGAGAATGTATGTTAGCTGGCTTTCCTGGAAGCTGTAGGGGAATACCTGTCAAAACTTACAGGAGAGAGAGAGACTCTATTCTGCTTGATGGTTTAAAGGGACACACTGCAGGGTAACAGGGAACTCATGCAATCAGACGGCTGCAAGGCAGCGGGAGCATGTGGCTGGGATGCCTCATCTCTTCACAGTATGGAAGGAAGGGAAGGGAAGAGAAAAAGGGAAAGAATGTGTACATGCCTGGAAAAGAGGGAGAGGGGGAAGCAGTGGAGAGGAAGGGGAGAAGCAGGGAAAGACAAGGAAGGCGGGAAAACAGCCTAGCTTTGGTCCAGCTAAATAAAAGCAGATCTGCCCGCCAAAGTAGGCCTCTCCCTCTAGTAAGGCCCCAACCACTCCAGCAACAGCTAGAAATGCGTTCAAGCAAGCACACAGGCTTGTGGGGGGCCGCCTTACATCTGCAGAAAACAAAACTTCACAGAAGAACTTCTTAAAATGTGGAACTGAGTAAAATCTTAAGAGACCCTCCCCCAAATTTGACATTCATAGCACTGCTCATTTCTAACCACTATAACCCATAAAACCAGGGATGCTAACACTGGAATATTGTGCTCTACAAGATGACATGGCTTGGGCTGCAGAGATGGCTCAGCACTTTGCTCTTCCAGAGGCCCTGAGTTCAATTCCCAGCAACCACACAGTGGCTCACAACCATCTGTAATTGGATCTGATGCCCTCTTCTGGTGTGTCTGAAGACAGCTACAGTGTACATACATATAATAAATAAATCTTTAAAAAAAGTCTTAAAAAAAAAAGACATGGCTGACCAGATATAGCCTAGGCTAGAAGCCAGCAAATCAGCCCAAATGGCCCAGCTGCTAAAGCCAAAGTGCACTGAGCTTCCTATTTGAAAATATAATTTGGATCTGTTCATTTTACCGCCTTTGACAGGTGTGCTATGAAGTGTTTTTGACACCAGTGCCAGAGGAAAATCCCAGATGAGATTTTTCTGCTTACCTGAAATGGATTTTGGAAATACCCTTTGATTCTTTATGGAAATTACAGCATTATGAAGAAGTATTCATAGAAACTAACTGTTCATTACAGTTCACAGGAGACCAGTCTTCAAATTTGGGCAAAGTTTCAGAACAAAAAAAGAAGATTGAGTTGTTTAATGTGCTTAAAGGATTTAGCTTAATTAGATTCTGTCTTTCTGTCTTTCGGTTGAAATAATTTAGATAGCAAGAAGGAAATGGATTCCCAGCTCTGAAGGATTTTAATATGCCATCCAAATGCCTTGTTCAGATTCTATTGAGCAGAACTATTTGCAGAGTGTTAAAACCCCTTTGCCTTTTTAAAACCGCCATAGAGTTTAACTGTGTCTTAAAAGTTATGTTCTGAATTTGTCACTGGAGAGGAGAAACACCTTTTGAGCCAGAACCTTTTCTCAGCCACTGTGCTCTGCTGGAAGCTCTTCCCCCTTCTGATTAACTGCTGATCCCACTGCCCTGATCACTAGGATTTTTCTTGAAGGACTTCTGCTCTAAAGTCTGTTGATTATTGACCCAAGTGAGGACATGGGTACTCATCCTCCAGTGATTGAAGGTCTGAGGGCTGCAGAGCTAAGGGAAGGAAGGAGGGAGGGGCTTCTCATCTGTACGAAGTAGCACGAACATTAAAGGATTAAGGAATGAAGATATGGCTCAGTGCACTGTTCCCGTAGAAAACAAGTTTGGTTGCCAGCACCCACAGTGTGGTTCAGAACTACCAGCAACTACCACTCCAGAGGATCCAAAATCCTCCTCTGGCTTCCAGGAGCCCTCACACATTAGGCACACACACACACACACACACACACACACACACTCACACACTCACACCTCACACCTCACACACACACTAAAGCTAAATCTTGAAAATAAGATTCAGTTGATAAGTAACCTACATTCCCACTCCTTGGGAAGGCTCTTCTAAGAAGCCTTTTTCCCCTTTTAAATTGTTTATTTGGTCTTTTACTCTTTGCCAATTTCATGGATTGCATATTAGGCATTTAGGTCATAATCCTCTCCCACTCCCCTTCCATGTTCCCTGGACCTCTGCTTTCCTCTCAGAAACCTTGACTGCCTTGAACATCTTAGATTACTGTGTCAGCCGGTTCTCAGCATTGATACAGGAGAATGCAAAGAAAGATGGAATTGGCACATGGTTCCAAACATTTCGGTTCATGGTGCCAGGAGGGAATGACAAAAGGAAAGTGGTTCTGCAGTTCCATAATGAGCAGCAGAGAAGGGAGGGGAAATGGGAGAGGGAGAGGGAGAGAGAGAAGGAGAGGGAGAGGGAGAGGGAGAGGGAGAGGGAGAGGGAGAGGGTGAGGGAGAGGGAGAGGGTGAGGAAGAGGGAGAGGGAGAGGGAGAAGGAAGAGGGAGAGGAAGAGGGAGAAGGAGAGGGAGAGGGAGAGGGAGAGGGAGAAGGAAGAGGGAGAGAAAAAGGGAGAAGGAGAGGGAGAGAGAGAAGGAGAGGGAGAGGGCGAGGGTGAGGAAGAGGGAGAGGGAGAGGGTGAGGAAGAGGGAGAGGGAAAGGGAGAAGGAGAGGGAGAGGGAGAGGGAGAGGGTGAGGAAGAGGGAGAGGGAGAGGGAGAGGGAGGAGAGGGAGAGAGAGAAGGAGAGGGAGAGGGAGAGGGAGAGGGTGAGGAACAGGGAGAGGAAGAGGGAAAGGAAGAGGGAGAGGAAGAGGGAGAGAACACACTGTTAGCTGCCACCCAATCAACAGTGAACAGTGATGTCATGAAGGAGACAAGCTTCCACGGGTGCTGTGGTCACTTACACAATACCCTCAACATTCAGATTCACAGAGGATAGCAGAATGTGAGCTTACATGTAAATAGGATCTATGCAGGGCAATTAAAATAAGGCTGGTAATGAGATTATACTGAATTCTGTGGCACTAAATCAAAGATAGAGAACAGAGCACAGATGAAGGAAACCCACGTGAGGGCTGGAGCTTAGTTCTCTTCCAGAAGTGAGTTCTGTTCCTATCCCAGACATAACAGCTCAAACCACCGGTAGCTATAGCTCCCATGGAATCCAATGCCTTCTTCTAACCTCCACGGGCATGCAAGGGGTGCACAGTCACAAATGCAGGCAAAACATCTATACTCATAAACGAAAATAAAATTTAAAATGCAGCCACAAACCAAAGAGAAGTCTTCCTAGGGAACAAAGCCCTGTAACGCTAAAGCTTAACTTTGGACTTCTGACCTCCAGAACCACAAGAAAATAAATTCCTCTAGCTTTAAACCACCTGTGGTGGCCCCAAGAAACTAACAAGGATGCTGAAGCACAGGTGAATCTCAAGCAGGAGAGAATCAGAAACAGGGGCCTGTGCTTGACAAGTGTTGAGAAAAGAACAAGAGAGACAGAGCTAAGGGAACTGTGTTCATGACAGCGACGGGTGGTGGGCACGATAGGAAGCAGCTGACAAAGGCGTTCATGAAAAGTAGGCAACTCTGAGGACAAACCACCATGGGCAGAACACAGGAGTTAGAGAACAGGCTTTTTAAATCTATCCATTGAGAATTTCATATATGCACATAATTTTGTCTCGATCATACCTACCACCCTACAGCCACCCTCCAATTTCTCCAGACCCTTCCATGCCCCCTTCCAGCTTCACATCCTCTTCTCTTTTTCTCTATAACCCACTAAGTTCACTTAGAGTCATCCATAAGTATATGGTGTAGTCTGTCCAGTAAAGCAAGGGCACCCTTCCAGAAGCCATGTACCTGAAGAAAACCATCTCTCACTCCCTCAGCAGCCATTTGTTGCTAATAGCTCTCACCTAGGGGTAAGACCTTGTGGGCTGATGCGGCCTGGGAATGTAGAGTTGCTAGGAAGTGCTGCTGGCTTCTTTTTGGAGCTGTGGTTATTGGAACTTCGTAGATCTGAGGAGCCTCGGAATACATGCCAGCTAGTACGTTCTGGACATGTATTCCAGCAACTTCATATGCTCGAAATACCTTTGTGGTTTTTTTGTTTTTTTTTTTTTAATTTATTTAAGGTATAAGTGCTCAGCTGCATATACATCCACCTGCCTGAAGAGGGCATCACATCCCCCCATAGATGGTTGTAAGCCACCATGTGGTTGCTGAGAATTGAAGCCATGACTTCTGGAAGAGCATCTAGTGCTAACTGCTGAGCAGTCTCACCAGCCATCCCCCTCCGCGCTGCCCCCGTGGATTATTTTGGTTTAGTTTGTAATTGTTTATTGTTGGGTTTTTGTTTGTGGTGCTAGTGATCAAGCTGAGAAACCACTCAAACGACTAGCTAGATCCCACTAGACCCTGTACAGGGTTTCTCTGTGTAGCCCTGGCTGTCCTGGAACTCACTCTGTAGACCAGGCTGGCCTTGAACTCAGAAATCCGCCTGCCTCTGCCACCCAAGTGCTGGGATTAAAGGCGTGTGCCATCACTGCCCAGCCCCAAGTTACATCTTGGTCATGTTTGTGCAGGAATAGAAACCCTGACTAAGACAGTGTGGTAGGAACTTCATCTGCTCCATGCACCAAGCCCTTGTCACGTAGCTACTGCAGGTCCCACAGATTTGTGGCCATCAGTCATGTAAGGGCAGTGCCCCAAACCTCTCCACATGTAGATGAGACATCCCTAACACCTCAGACCAAGACAATAAGATATGACACCACATCCTTTTTTTCTTTTCAAGACAGGGTTTCCCTGTGTAGCCCTGGCTGTCCTGGAACTCACTCTGTACATCAGGCTTGCCTCAAACACAGAAATCTGCCTGCCTCTGCCTCCCAAGTGCTGGGATTAAAGGCGTGCGCCACCACTGCCTGACCATGAGACCACATTCAAGTAGGCTCAAAACAGAGTTCTCCGTGCTAGAGGATGCCTGGAGGGCGTTGCCAATAAGTTTCCCTTCCCAGACATTCCTCCCTACAAAAGGTAATCAATCTCAGGCCCACCCGGAGGAGGATGTGATTTTACTTTCCACTTTCCACCATGACAATAAGCTGTTTAGAACCATCTGCCGTGGGGAGCCATGAAGAAGGCATTCTGTTACAGAGCTGCAGCCTAATCTCTCATAGAAGGCTTCTCTACGCTCCCAGCCCAGCCACAACTACCACCAAGCCAACCAACATCAAGCCAAAGACAATCCCTATTAGGGCAAGTCAGAGCTCCCCTTTCCTCCCTACCCCCACCCCCGCCACCCCACCCCACCCCACCCCACCCCACCCCACCACTGTCCTTGGGGCTAGACGCAGCCCTCGGGCCTCCCTATGCCCCATCTCCCCAACTCTGTCCTGTGGTCAGAAGTATAAAGGTACTACAAGTCTAAGGAAAACAAAAGTGTTCCAACAGGAAGAGGCAGGAGAGGTGTGACTACCAAACATCAACCCTGATTCTGAGCAGGGTTGTTTTGAGAAATTTAAGGTGGGAGCCACCAACGAAACTGGAGGCAGTCCATTTCGGTGCCCTGGTTCTAGCAAGTGGAATGTAGGCATATAGGTGTAGTTTGTAGTTTGTCAGAACTGCTGCAATGGAATAGCACTAGAGGCTTGCAGACTAGAAGGTGGATGGAGGTGAAAGGCTCTCTGCCTGGCTTCTACACGGCTAAGTGCTCACTAGACCTTCTCACGACTGTGCTTCTATGTACTCAGATGTCTTTCTTGTAGGGACACCAATCATACCGAGCTAAATTCCCTCATAATGTCTTTTTCGAGACAGGGTTTCTCTGTATAGCCCTGGTTGTCCTGGAACTCACTCTGTAGACCAGGCTGGCCTCTCAGAAATCTGCCTGCCTCTGCCTCCCAAGTGCTGGCACCACCACTGCCCAGCTGAGTTTGTTATACTTAATCAAAATGATGCAGCTGCTGTTTGAAGTCTCTGCTCTGAATTGACACAGAGCCTGTCACCTTTCTCCAAGGTAAATGGTTCACTATGCAAAGCAGTATTTAGATGATCTATTGTAAAATGTAGGCATGAATTCTTAATTTTCAGAAAGGAAACGATACTGGAAAGCATAAAATATTTATAGCCTGCTGTCTGCCCTGCCTCACCAGGGGAAGATCCCCACTTGCACATGAATGTTCTTTGGCTTTGGGGGACAGATGGTGAGGGGCAATAATGAGACTGAGGAGCGGGAAGGCAGGGCTGGGCACAACGCCCACCACAACGTCATTCCCATTAAGAGCAAGTGTCTCTTTCTGACAGCTTCCATCCCTCACTGCTCTTCAATACATGCGGGCCTCCCTGCCTCCACCCATTCAAGAGAAAACCACATGGAAGACCTATCCCACCATGGGGCCTCAGGACAGGGGTGCGGTGTTACCGTGACGCTGTGAACTCCCTTCTACCTTCGGAGTCTACTCCACTCTAGAAATGACCACATCCTACCTGAGGCCTTCTGCTTTCTTTAATTCCAGCTGAACTAACAATGGTAGTTTTTTACCTTAGAATTTACATCAAGAGATCCCACCTGTATTAACCAGGGTTTCTCTAGAGTCACAGAACTTATGGATATTCTCTATACATTAAGGGACTTACAGACTGTAGTCCATCTCGACAACAATGCTCAGCAGTGGATGGAAGTCGAAGAGTCTAGTAGTTGCTCAGTCCCACGAGGCTGGTTGGTTCAGCTAGTTGAAGGTAGGAGACTCCAACAGATGTGCTGGCAAGGAAATGCAAGCAGGCAACAATCCAATGTCCTTATGTAGGTCTCCAGAAGAAGGTGTGGCCCAGATAAAGGTGTGTACTACCACGCCTGGATCTTCGACTGGTTTTGTTGGGGCTGACCTTGAACATAGAGATCTCCCTGCCTTAGTCTCCTGGGGTTAAAGGCGTGTACTGGGCACGCCTTTAATCCCAGCCCTTGGGAGGCAGAGGCAGGCAGATTTCTGAGTTTGAGGCCAGCCTGGTCTACAGAGTGAGTTCCAGGACAGCCAGAGATATGCATAGAAGTCCTATCTCGAAACACAAAACAAAACAAAAAGGCATGTACTACCTTGCTTGGGGTTAAGCTATTCATAGCCACTATGCCTCAAGATCTCCATGCCAAGATCCAGGTCAGAAACTTGAGTTTTCTAGCCTCACGATCAGGATCAGGACAGGCAGTTGTGGCACATGCCTTTAATCCCAGCACTTGGGAGCTAGAGGCAGACGGATTTGTGAGTTCAAGGCCAGCCTGGTCTACACAGTTCCAGGACAGCCAGGGCTACACAGAGAAACCCTGTCTCGAAAAACCAAAAAAAAAAAAAAAAAAAAGATCTGGATCACAGGTGAGCCCTCCAATTCTGAATTGTAGTTCATTCCAGATATAGTCAAGTTGATAACCAAGAATACCCACTACACCACCCTTGCTCAGACCCCAAGTATGAGACGTCACAGAGCCACTTAAATTACTAGGCCTCAAAGCAGGGTGAGGCAGTTTGCTTAGCAGTTAGGGATCCTCGTCATTGAGCTATACACACTTCTTTCCAAACAAGCTAGCTGATCAGTCTACCTTAACAGTGACTTAGATTATTAGCCCCTAATAATCCCATTGCTATGGTCAAGCATATCTGGTAACTAGATGCAGTGTGTCACTTTAGCCTAGTCTGGTTTGTTTTGGAAGAGGTTGGGGCGGTGCAGTAAGTCAAACTGTATCGTCAGAGTGAATTTACAGGGGGAAATTCCTACTTAGGGTCTTCTCACGCAGTTATGCTGGATTGAGCATGCCTATGATTTAAATCAGACACAACACAGGAAATGGCATGTGCAGTAAACAAGGGCTAACAGAACCCAAGCCTATCAATCATAACAGAGCACCACCCACACCTTTCCCCTAACAACCAACTCTGCCTCCTCCTGGACCCACTGAGAGCCTTGTAAAGGACATTGGGACTCTTGAGCAAATCTTGCTCAGGCTGGTCTCCCCCTTGCAATGTCTTCACTCTGTACTTGTGTGTGTGGTAATGTATATACACATGTGTGTGTGTGCACATTTGTGTGTGTGCATAAAGGACAGAAGTCAATGAGGCTCTCTTTCCACCTTGGTTTTTGTTTGTTTGGTTGGTTGGGTTTTTTGAGACAGGGTTTCTCCATGTAGCCCTGGCTGTCCTGGAACTTACTTTGTAGACCAGGCTGGCCTCGAACTCAGAAATCTGCCTGCCTCTGCCACTCAAGTGCTGGGAATTAAAGGCGTGCGCCACCACTGCCCGGTGACACAGGTTTTTACTGAATATGGATCTCACCAATTTGTCAAGACTGGCTGGCAGTAAGCTCCCATGAGCCACCTGTCTCTGTCTTCTAAGCCCTTGTATTTGTTACAGGCGCACACTACCATGCCCAGATTTTTACCTGAGGGTTGAAGACTGTCACTGGAGTCCTCTTGACTGCACAGCAAACACTTTGCCAATGACCCCACCTTGCTGTGCCATGCTCTGCTCTTTGCCTTTACTTTTGGATAAAATCCCTGCTGCTTTGGTATTTTCCAGCACTATTCAATCCTTTTGAACAAGGGCCTGGTAACATCAGCTCCACACAGCAATAACGGAGGAACAAGGTGTTGTCCAAAACCAAGCCTGGCAGCAGAGGCACACCTTGCTGTCCCTTGTTGATGTAAGAAAGCCCTAGGTTATCTAGGAGATGATCCGAGGACCACCAACAAAGATGGAGTGTTGGGATAGAAAAACAGGAGGGCCAAGACTACCTGCTTCTTCAATGGTCCCTGGAAGAAAATGCAGACTATGACCAGTGCTCTTGGTCCTAAGAGGAAGGCATGGACATTTGTCCTCTTTTTCTGTCCCTGTCATTGTCTCCAGGAAAAGCTGATGTCTCTAAGAAGCAGAGACAGTCTATGATGCTTTACAACTTCCTTCCTTCCTTCCTTCCTTCCTTCCTTTCTTTCTTTCTTTCTTTCTTTCTTTATTTATTTATTTATTTATTTTTTATTATTTTTGGTT
Source organism: Montemys delectorum (assembly GCA_019843815.1). Classification (NCBI taxonomy): domain Eukaryota; kingdom Metazoa; phylum Chordata; class Mammalia; order Rodentia; family Muridae; genus Montemys; species Montemys delectorum. Next base: position 7,443 of record JADRCD010185881.1, on the reverse strand, counting down.
TTCCGAGACAGGATTTCTCTGTATAGCCCTGGCTGTCCTGGAACTCACTCTGTAGACCAGGCTGGCCTCAAACTCAGAAATCCGCCTGCCTCTGCCTCCCAAATGCTGGGATTAAAGGCATGTGCCACCACCGCCTGGCTGCTTTACAACTTTAATGCCCCTGCTGGCTCAAGGAGGCCATTTTTTTCAGATTAAACTGTGCAAAATATCTCTTAAGACCATAAGGTTAAATTAAGTAAGAGTTGATGCATTAAAACTAAGTTAAATAAGTTACCATTGCAATTGTAACTATTTAAACTCGATTAAATTAATTTTTAAATATTCTGTTATTCCCCCCAATGCTTGTTCATTTTGAAACATCCTCAAAGCTAAAATTATTCTCCTCGTTCTTTTAATAACATCCTTGTCCCTTATTGCCCACCATTACGCAAAAAACCCATAGTTTTTGTTTGAGAAATTAATATCATCGACCAAAGAATTAAAGTTTAGGTTCTGGGCCAGGTGGTGGTGGCGCAGGCCTTTAATCCCAGCACTTGGGAGGCAGAGGCAGGCGGATTTCTGAGTTCGAGGCCAGCCTGGTCTACAGAGTGAGTTCCAGGACAGCCAGGGCTACACAGAGAACCCTGTCTTAAAAAAAAAAAGTTTAGGTTCTGGATGTAAGGCACAAAACCCTGGCTGGCAGAGGACAGTGGGGTAGGAAGGACACCCTCTCCTCATTTCCCCAAGGCATTCAAACCAGACTCCTCTCCTTGCTCTTCCCACCTCAAGCAGCCCCAGAGTCCCCCTAGATCCCCAGTGTTGCCATGGCAAGAACAGACCAAGGCAGCTCTGGTTTCTGGAGAGTACGTACACAGGTTTCAGCGTGCCCGTGTTTTTAGAAAGGGAATGACTTTAAAGGTTTGTGGGTCCTCCGCGATGTAGCTGCTACATATGTCCTGGGGTCGTTGTGAGATTTTTACTCTTTACTCTTGTTGTTTAATTGAAAATTGATTTTTTTTTTTTTGGGTTGTCGTTTTTTTCAAAATAGGGTTTCTCTGTATAGCCCTGGCTGTCCTGGAACTCACTCTGTAGACCAGGCTGGCCTCGAACTCAGAAGTCTGCCTGCCTCTGCCTCCCAAGTGCTGGGATTGGATTAAATTCGTACACCTCCTCCGCCCAGCCTGAAAATGGATTTTGTTTTTGTTTTTGTTTTTGTTTTTGTTTTTGTTTTTGTTTTTCAAAACAGGATTTCTCTGTGTAGCCCTGGCTGTCCTGGTACTCACCCTGTACGCTCTGTAGACCAGGCTGTCCTGGAACTCCCATAATATATAAGCAAAAGACCGGTAGGGTTAAAAAAGCAACAAACAACAAAAACAAACCCCTCCACTAACAGCGTGGAGCTCGTTTTATGTTGGCATTCTACCTCGGGGTGCGGGGCCTGCCCTTAAGTGTGGGATTTATAGACTCAATTGGAGAAAACTAACTTTTTCCTTCATAAGCAGTTGTCTACTGGAGGTAGCTTCTGGGTTAGGGATGGGAGCTTGCAAGATCTTTTTCAGCTTGCCAGGTTGCTCTTTAGCACCTACCTGGAAGCAAATGAACCTTGATCCTTAGAAGAGCCAGAGGAACTCCAGTGCTGGGGTCTGAACAGCTGGTGGACTTGGAATGGACAATTCCTTTGGTCTAATTTACTGCTTTACTTACTGTTCTATGAAGAAATGCAAAAGTGTCAGTAGTCAGTTACAACTCGAAAGGATTCCATACTTCACAGAGATCTTATCTTGGTTTCTCCAGAAAAGTGAGACCCTTTCTAAACTTAATTATAATTTATAGAACATTAAGTAATATAAATAAGAACACACTGGTGGAACATCGATTAAACAGCTCAGCAACACAGAAAGGTGAAAAGCTCCAGACCTGCCTCTTCCCTTACCTGACATCCTCATGCTGGTACAGGCACAGGTTCCTTCCCCAGGTACCTTAGAAAATTCAGGAGTAACTGGGGACTGTGGATCAGTCAATTCCAGGCTCGTGAGAACCAAGGGCTGGTAGGCAATGGTGAGGATGAGCGCTTTCTGTATATGGGATGATTAAATGGCTGTAATGTGTGCTCTTTCTGGAGTTTGGGGATGTCACTGAAAACCATCTTGAAAGAATGTGCAGGGGCTGCATGTGAACAGGAAGAAGGAGTCCAGCCAGAAGCTTAAGGTTCCAGGTAGATTGGAGTCAAATGGCTTAGTGTGGCTGGGATGGGCCAGATGACTTCTGCTATGTGCTCTGCAGACATCCCCACCAAGGGGCCCCATTCCCACCACAGACAACCTAGTGTTAGGACAGTTTTAATATTGTAACATAATTTTGTTAATCCCAGGGATGTACATTTGTGTATTCAAAACCATTTCCTCATGTCTTTTCTAATAAAATGTAATGAATTGTGACAACTGTCCGATGATATGAACGAAGACTGTTGCTCTCATGATGCTGAGATCGCCAGTCAACGGGTGGATGGTAGGCTAGCTGAGTGGATGGTAGATGCGTGGATGGTAGATGGAGGGATGGATAGCTGGGTGGATGGTAGATGGAGGGATGGATAGCTGGGTGGATGGTAGATGGAGGGATGGATAGCTGGGTGGATGGTAGGCCATTTTGCTTTAATTTACATAAGATCAGTCAAAAGTTTGGTCAAACTGGCAGAGCTTCTGATTTTCTTATTAATGAATTATGACTTTGTGGAAACAAACAAAAGTGATAAGACGTAGTAGTCTAACCTTCACATTGGTTTGAATTTGTTATAACATGTTTAAAGTTCAGTTTATACTTGATATAGCAACAGTTTCGATGTCACAAAAGCTTCTGAGCTAGCCACCTACTGACCAGTGAGCCCCTCAAACCTTAGAAAGCACTTGCCGGGCTATTGCGTTGCTAGGTAGTTGTGGTGTTCCATGAGAAGCACCTGGTGAGGGTGTCTCTCCTAGACAGACACTATGGGGTGTAACGTTTACCTGGCAGTACTATCATTGTGATTGATATCACCTGGCCTGGCAATGACACATCAGTATCTCGTGGAATTTTTGTTAGGATCGTATTCGAGTGCTGTAAAAATTTAGAAGCTTCTTGACTGCCGGGCGGTGGTGGCACACACCTTTGATCCCAGCCCTTGGGAGGCAGAGGCAGGCGGATTTCTGAGTTCGAGGCCAGCCTGGTCTACAGAGTGAGTTCTAGAACAGCTAGGGCTACACACAGAGAAATCTTGTCTTGAAAAATCAAAAAAAAAAAAAAAAAAAAAGCTTCTTGACTGTTTTTAGAATAGGTAAACTATTTCTTTTTTTTTTTCTTTTTCTTTTTTTTTTTTTTTTTGGTTTTTTTGAGACAGGGTTTCTCTGTGTAGCTCGGACCTCACTCTGAAGACTAGGCTGGCCTCGAACTTAGAAATCTGCCTCCCAAGTGCTGGGATTAAAGGGATGTGCCACCACCGCCTGGTAAACTATTTCTTGTATATCAAAAAATAAAACTTGGGAAACAGATCTGTTGGAAAGGAAAAATTCTTCGGGTGTCAGAGAAAGGAGACAGCCTCAGAGTGTGATTTCCTCTGCTCTGGAGCAGAGACAGCTCTTGCCCTGAGGAGAATAAGAGGCAGTTTATTCTAGCACCAACTAAGAGGACCATGGCCCAGGCACACAGACTCAAGATGCCTGGAAAACCATGCTCCAATGTGATAGCAGTTTCTTAAAATTTGAATAGACATAGAAAAAAAGTCATAAATCAAGATACTTGTCAAATATAGTGGGGCATCAGTTAGGTGGGTTATAGCAACACAGGGACATCTATCTCTAAGATGTCTCGGATGGCATCTGATAACATTCTTAGCTTTTGGGTTGGTGGAAGTCTGTTAAGTTAATACATCCTAAAACATTTCCCATTGCAATCACAAGGATGTCAGTCTGACATAGATAAGTAAGCTATTGGGGTAGGAAGTAAAACTCTGGATCAGCAACATTCTAACTCTCTGCAATTGCACACATTCCAGTCCAGTAGCTTTTTTGCTGTTGTTTTTGTTTTTTGTTTTTGTTTTTTTCCAATACAGGGTTTCTCTGTGTAGCCTTGGCTGTCCTGGAACTCACTCTGTAGACCAGGCTGGCCTTGAACTCAGAACTCAGAAATCTGTCTGCCTCTGCCTCCCAAGTGCTAGGACTAAAGGTGTGCGCCAGCACCGCCCGCTTTTTTCCCCTTTTTTAATGAGTAGCTTATCCACGCACTCCCACCTTGGTAACTTTAGCTCCTACCAGAGCACAGCATCCATGACACCCATGAGATGAGCTCACCCTCACCAACATCTACTTCCTTGCAGGCCGTGGTGGCGCACGCCTTTAATCCCAGCACTTGGGAGGCAGAGGCAGGCGGATTTCTGAGTTCGAGGCCAGCCTGGTCTACAGAGTGAGTTCCAGGACAGCCAGGGTTTCTCTAACCCTGTCTCAAAAAACAAAAAAACAAGAAAAAACAACAGATAACTTGTTTTAATGCTTTAATACTCCAGAAAGTGCTCAGGGTGGAGCAGGGGAGAGGCGGGGGTGGGGGCTGAGAATCCAGGGTTTGGTAAGAATCCAGAAACTTTGGAACAGAGCAGCTAAGGCAGCTTAATTTGTGTTGTCAGAAACTTGAAAGCTTACATACTCTCAGAAATCTGACTTGAAACAGACCCATAAGACTTTCAATAATTTCTCCCTTCTCAGAAGGAGCAAAAGAAATATATATTGACACTCAGACATAGCAAATGGCAAAGTGACAGCTTTCATGAAATACATGTTGCATGTCCACACCCAACTGTCACATGTTCACACCAAGCAGGGTTTTTGTCTTTTCTGGTTTTTTTGTTTGTTTGTTTTATTTTATTTTATTTTATTTTATCTTATTTTATTTTATTTTTGTTTGTTTTGTTTTTTTGAGACAGGGGTTTCTCTGTGTAGCCCTGGCTGTCCTGGAACTCTGTAGACCAGGCTGGCCTCGAACTCCTGCCTCTGCCTCCCAAGTGCTGGGATTAAAGGCGTGCGCCATCACCGCCCGGCTAAAGATTTGTTTATTTATTTATTTTATGTATATGAGTACACCATTGCTCTCTTCAGACACTCCAGAAGAAGACATCAGATCCCATTACAGATGGTTGTGAGCCACCATGTGGTTGCTGGGATTTGAACTCAAGACCCCTGGAAGAGCAGTCGGTGCTCTTAACCATTGAGCCATCTCTCCAGTCCCCAAGCAGGGTATTTTATGCAAAATTGTGTGCAATAAAAATGCTCAAAAGTAGGGCTCAAAAGCTTCAAGAGCTCTTCCTTTCCTGGCAACTGTACACCTCCTCCTGCCCTGGAAGATGCGGAAATAGTACATGAAAATCTAGAACGAGAATTCTCAAATTAGAACCTCAAGATAGGCTGGGGACAAAGCTCGTCAGCAACATTAAAGTGCAAGGCTTTGATGGGGAAAAGACCATGTCCAGCAGCATCTCCTTCTACAGGCACACACCGCAGAGCCCTGCGTGGTCCTTACCTCTGCACACACAAGCACATCTCCCTCTTCACAGCTCTTCCTCCCTCGTTTATCTCTCTTTTTACTGGAAGTCATTCCGTGTCTACCCAGGGGTTGCCGCATGATTGTCTCTGCTTCCCAGAAGTCCTTGAATTAGTTGCACATGTATGACCCTGTCCCTGTCCAAGATCATTGCCAGATTGGCTTCTCTTCCCCACCCACCAACGGACAATTCTCCGCTGTGCTGCTCCTTCAACACTGCCTATCAAATCACTCCTTAATGGGAACTATGAATTCTCAGGAGGAAAAGAGAACAGATTTATCTCCTATTCTGTCCCTTTGTGGCAGAAAACTAGGGGAGTTAGGCTTGTCTCCTGTCCCTTCTGGTTATAGTTGAAAAATCTCTCTCTCAAAAACAAACAAACAAACAAACAAACAAAAACCCAAAAACCCAGCCTCGTAAACATTTAAAGAAAGGGAAAATGTGATAAGAGAAACCAATAATGCCCTTTAGATTCTGAAATGCTGATTCCTGGGGTGGGTCTGTCTTTGCTCTCTGTTTCTCCCATCAGAAATAGCAGATAATGCAACCAAGTCTGTGAAAGCTCTGACTTTGCCCGCCAGTGAGAGGCTGGGTGGAAGGCCGCGGGTGAAGGGGGTCTGGACGCTTTCTCATGTGGAATAAAACCAAGTCGAGGTTGTGATTCCTCCAATAACAACAGACTAAGCAGGAGTGAAATCACATGAGCACAAAGAGAGAGGAGAGAGAGAGAGAGAGAGAGAGAGAGAGAGAGAGAGAGAGAGAGAG
>JADRCD010185880.1:0-20123 GCA_019843815.1 Montemys delectorum | reverse complement strand
AAAAACTCAAAAGCAAGTAATGGCTGGGAGGGGTGAGTTAAAATTTTTTTTTAGAAACTGTGGTTGCTCCTGAATCCCTCCAACTATCCATCCACAGCTGCTAGAGCTGAACCAAAACTCTGCTTGCATTCTAGAAATGAGATTGCATAAAAGGAAAGGGACAGAGACTTGAATCAACAGGGAGAATAACAAGGCAGGGACACGTATTGTCACATAAACTAAAGGTGTGTGACATGTTCTGTTCCAAGACTTAATTAACACTTATCTTCCTTCTAAGGTACAAATCATACACTCAATTAAACCCACTAAAATATTCTAATGGTATTTTACTGAGCTGTTATTTAGTAGTTATTCTCTCAAATGAATTGTATCGCTGAATCTCAGGCCCTAGTGTGATAAGATATGGACTTTGTGCCGCATATCTGAGCATCGTGAAACATGAATGTTGGTTTTACTGAACTGTAAACTGATTGTTGGTCTTCTAGCCCTTCAGATTTCTAGCATTCATGTATAACCAGCACATGACTGATCGGTATGAATGAGTTGTGCCTTTTTAATCCAAACACAGTTTGCTCAGTAAAATCTAAAATGTTTCATCGTATATAAGAGTAATGTGTATATATAATAAATTCCATAATACAAATAATTATAAATAATTAAATAATAATTATAAATAATTAGATTTGTTGGTTTATATCTTACTTCAAAAGATCCACAGGGATTCATAAAATCAGGATTCTTAATGAGAAATTGCTTTCCTTCGGTTCTATTTAGTTTTAAAAGGTGATGCCACAAACCATCTCTGCACTGTAACCTGTTAGGTTATACAAGTATGTTTTTAATGTCTTCAAAAACATAATAAAATAACATGACCAAAGAGCAAATAACATGACAAATAGCCAAGAAGGTGAAAGTTAATATTTAATCTTTCTGCTTACTTGATTTGATCTAACATTAACAATGCAAAGGTTTCATGTTTTTCTGTAACAGCCCTTATAAGGTTAAAGATTAACATTTTTATGTAACATTTTAAGATGTCTTAAGGCTTGGCTCTAGCACATGCTTCTCAGGTAGGAATACCTGGCTTTGATTCCTGAAACCAGTAAGAAGGTGTCTTACTTTGACTCATGTGGTTTTGTAGTATTTTTCTGATAAACAAAATTCCCAATTTAAGGTGGAAACAAGATGATCAGGAGCTCAGAGTCATCCATAGCTACCTAGAGAATTCAATGCCAGCCTCAGTTACATGAAACTTTGTTACCCCAAACCCAAAGAAAGGTGTTATGTCAGTCCTAGTCAGTATAAAAAGCCAAGCAAATACTCCATCCAGAGACGTCAGCCACATTTCAATGAAATGGCATCACTGAGAACTAAAAAGTGTTTATGTGCTTGTTTTTCTATATGTGGGAGTTCTTCCTTACCAAGTGGAGCTAGGAGTCTTGAGAATTCTTCATAGACTCATAAAGACATATGTTAAGTATGTATAAAGGTATACAGCGGTTATTAATGGCTGGACAGTCGTGGCGCACGCCTTTAATCCCAGCACTTGGGAGGCAGAGGCAGGCAGATCTCCGAGTTTGATGCCAGCCTGGTCTACAGAGTGAGTTCCAGGACAGCCAGGGGTACATGGAGAAACCCTGTCTTGGGTTGGGATGGGGGTTGAATGAGTGTTAATGACCAGATGGGGCCCATGTCCTTGAGTAGTTCTCAATCATATGAACATAGCGTCTTGGAATTTTCATATGTATGGACTTTGCTTTTCTGTCTACAAGCTACACCACCTGAGCTGAGCTGATCCAAGTCCTCTAGGAGATCCTAAGCAACACATTCACCCTGGGTGTGAAATCTAGTACTGCGTTCTAGGATTGTGTTCCTCATTATAGTAAGTGTGCTTTTGGTTTACAGCAGTTAATCCTTTTAAATTTCAATCCCCAAACAGATCTGGGGTGTGACATCTGTCCAGATATCTACTCAGCAATTTCCTAGCCAATAGCAATAGATGATCTAAATTCTCCCATGAGAGTGGGCGAGGCCAGATTCTATGTGTCACAACCAAGTAGGTCGTAAACTTGCTTCTTCTGGAGAGTGAGGGCAGCACGGAAGATCCTTCTAACCTACAAGAGATTGGACAGTCTTTCCAAATGACAGAGGGTGGAAGAGTAGGGCAACATGCTGTTCTCTGCAGTCCCAGGACTGGGCTCTGCAGCGCAGCAGGGAGGCCAGGTTTGCTTTTTAGCAAGATCCTGTTTCCAAACCAGAACAAAACTACCCACAGTTTTGCCATTACGGTCTGAGTGAGTTTTAGGTATGAAATGAGGGGGCCACGTCTATTAAGAGGCAAAGGCAAATTGATTTTTCAGTTGTCTTTTTAAAACAATACTACTTCTCAGATTTATTTTAGGTTATGAAAATATACTTTAGCACTACACAATCCTTTACACAAACATAAAGGAAACATTGCCCACAATCCTGTCACCACAGTGCAGCACCTTCGTGTATTCAGTTCAGTATCAATGTGCATAGCTGTAATCGAGTTACAAGCCACAGTGCTGCCTCTGAGTGCTTTACTGTTGCTGGTTGTATAATAACCCATGGAAGGATATATAGTCTCTAATTTTGAACTTTTTAATGTCTGTGGATATGTATTACTAACTTCCTTTTTATTAACATACTGTAATTTTGATTGTTGCGTATTTTTTGTGCTGATGGTGCACCTTGGGATCCTATACCAAGGTAAATTTGCCACCAGTGACCTACTTTCTCAGCCGGTGTTTTGATTTTTAAGCTATAGCATGAACATTTAACATAAGTGTAGTGCAGTGTGTTAGCTCCCTGCCGATGACTTCACTCTTCCTTCCCCGCCTTGCCCTGGTCCCCAGCAGCAGACCTCCTGCATCTGTGAGTTTGGTGTATACGCCAAACTGCAGCTTGTCCTGTGACTCAGACACTTCTCATAGAAGAATCCCTGCCGAGCCTTCTTCTAACAGGATTGTTATTTTGTGTGTGATTATACTGTGTACCATCTTTTCTCTGTCCATTCAGCACTAAAACGAGAGGTGCTCTGAGGTCCTGATTTCTGCTTCTCCGAACCATAATTTTAGCCCTAGCATTTGCTGGTTGCTTGGGTTTTGTTGATGGCTTGGTTTGCTTTAGGTTTGGGTTTGGGTTTTTATCTTTTTCGGTTTTTCCCACCAGTAGTAGTAAACAAGGGTTCTAGTTTTTCTCCATCTTTATCAACATTTGTAATATTTTAATTTAAAGGTCCTGAGTATGAGATGCTATCCTACCATGATTTTAAGCATCTCCATGTTGCTTGGAGGAATTAATCACTCCATATATACTTGACTATTCGTATTTGCAGGGTTAGGCATGTGAGGATTCAGCCCATTACAAGTCAAAGTATATTTGAAAGAAGTTAATCTACACTGAGCATACACAAAAATGTCTTTTTTGTCATTAACTCCACATAGGGACTCCAACATTTGAACCCCTTGAATATAAGCCATGTCTTCCCACAGACAGTTATTTTGCATTTGTTTGTGTGTCTGAGACAAGGGTTCACACTGTAGCAGAGGCTGGACTACAACTCCCAGTATCACTCCTGCCTGAGCCACTATGCTTACCTTGCACCAAGTTTCTTATCTCTGATTCCTGTAAATGGTCCTTTGAATGACTAGTAACTAAGGAAAGGTCTTCTAAGTTGTGACTAGATCATGTGAGTAATGTTGAGTTGTCCTGTCTGGATCAACAGTTGATTAGCTTGATTGGTCAAAGGTGGTTTCTGATAGGTAGAAGTTGGCTAAACATTTGCAATTCAGAATTAGAACTAAGTAGACCAATGGGGACCTGTTGATAGAGCCTCTGGCAGTTTTGGAAGAGCCTCAGGTCTCTGTGTGCCTGGTAGACAAAGAATTACCCAGAAGCTGCCACAGGAATCTGAAGGTAAAATACTGAGAAGTAACAGTTTTGCCCTTTTCCAAAGTTCTAAACTAGCAATGAACAGGACATATATCTTTGCACATACACAGATCACAAGTAAATGCTCTCAGACATCAAAAAGAAGAGGGAGTTGCCTCGACCTAGAATCCTGCCATTCTAGCAGCTGAGGCAGGAGGATCAAGTTTATAGTCAGTGCAAGGAGAGCCTCACAAGATGCTGTCTCAAAAAACAAACCAAGAGCCAGGCAGTAGTGGCGCACGCCTTTAATCCCAGCCCTTGGGAGGCAGAGGCAGGCGGATTTCTAAGTTCGAGGCCAGCCTGGTCTACAGAGTGAGTGCCAGGACAGCCAGGGCTACATAGAGAAACCTTGTCTTGAAAAAAAACAAAAACAAAAACAATAAATAAATAAATAAATTAATTAATTAAAATTGGTCTGTTGTGTATTTGTTGATATAAGAACTAGTAATAAATAGATTGAGTACTTGAAAATTACTTCTTCAGCATTAATTGCTTTTTTATAAGTTCATATTATTTAACAAACTGTCAAAATATTTTATGCACCCAGTACCTCTAAGCCAACATAAAGAAGAACAGACTTGCCTACTAACATGTATTGGGGATACCCATGGCCAGTCGTGTGGTATTACTCACAGTTACACATTGTTCTGTTGTCACTAGCAGGAAGTAGTGTCTTTATTCCAACATGTGTTCTAATGGTGAGAAAAGCCCTTTATGGAAAGTAGCTAGGACTCCTAAGACGCTAGCTCTCAGGAAACACCAGCTATTACTCTCAGAAGGTGACCATGACAGTGCAGACCCAGGCATCTAAAGACTGTCCGCTTCAACAAGTTACTGTGGGGTAGAATCCTAAGCGAAGCATTAAAAATGCAGAAGCAGCTGGATTTATTATAAATTAATGACATAGGATGTTCATTAATTATTAATGCTGAAATATGCTGAATGTTTTACACAGCTTTTACCGCCAATAACTGTCATCAGAATGGCTTGAAATTACACCCTGGAGAAAAAGAGAGAGTTTTTTACCTCTGTGCATTTTGAGCTGTTGTTAGCTTTGTGATGCAGGAAAAGAAAATGAAGTTCTGTTTTCCCTTTCTTAGCTCATGATGACAAAAGACAGATTGAGGAAAAAAACAGGGCACCTCTAGCCCATGCAACCCATGTGCACTGATGACCCCATGAACAGCACGACACGCGCCAAGCTCTAGTCAGGAGCTTGAGTAGCTCAGCTGCAGGACAGTGGGGAGGGCAGAAGCTGGGCTGGTCAGGAGAAGGGTCACCTAGGCACAAAGGCTTCCGCTAGAGGTTGATCTCTTGTTAGAGCTTTTCTAGGCCTACTGTTAACCAAAATTATCAGTTTAATGTAATCACAATGCCAAAAAGGTCAACCTGGGACTGCATATCCTTATCTCTGGAATGTCCTAAATGCTGTCATCAGCCACCTTCAAAACACAGGATATTGATTCATAGTATTGGATGTTGCCTCTTCTTAAAAAATTAAGGCACTGTTTTGAAACAATATGGTATATATCAAAAAGTCCTTCTTACAGATGGCTTAGAAGCTGGCCAAGGAACTGCAGTCCCGGCTACTCAGGGGAAATCCCTTGAGCCTCAAGAGCTTAGGAGGACCCTATTGCAGATGGTGATGGTGATGATGACTGAGAGGACAACAATATTTAAAATATTCAATTTGTTCAGTATTAGTAAATGTTTAGTGTTTGATCAGATAGGTAGAGGCTTTTACTTGTAGAAATTACATTGTTTTAAATATATACTTCTGATATCATAAAGGGGAAATTCCTACCTAGTTTAAGAACTTAAAGACCTCCATGAAATAAATCCTGGGTTGTAAGTTGTTTCTAGTTAGTGTGTATTACTGAGAAGGCAAAAGCCACTTATACTCCGGTCCCTTTGTTGGTCGTTCTCTGTAGAGCCGTGCTCTTCCCCTTCTAAGTCTGAACTGAGGTGGGAGTCCCCCCTCCCCAAGCCCTCCTGCATTAGGATGGATGCTCATGGTGTCAGTGCCTGTGTCCTGTCGCCATGGTGCCGTGTGACACACTACAACCTGCGTGTGCCTACCTCCATGACCCATGCCTTCCGTGTTGCATTGAAGTATTCTTCGAGTAGATGGACGTGGGAAGGATTCTTGAAGTCACTCTTCAGTACATGGAGCTTTTTCAAAGATGATAAACTTTTTTTTTTCTTGGCCACTAATAAAAGGTTTGCTTGTTGCTTTCTTTCTTCTCTACCTTGGGTCATGTATCTGTCAAGTGTTGCCATGATACCATGTTGTAGAGTAGAGACCCTTCATAAGATTTCACAATCCTTAAATAATCATAGCCTGTTAAGAGCCAAGAGTCACTGTAAAGGCATTTATAGGACATGTGTCTAAAGGACCTGGTTTTAAGAGTCATTGTAGCCGGGCAGTGGTGGCGCACGCCTTTAATCCCAGCCCTTGGGAGGCAGAGGCAGGCGGATTTCTGAGTTCGAGTAGAGTCTGTGAGTAGAGGCATTTATAGAACATGTGTCTAAAGGACCTCATTTCAAGCTAGGTTCGTGTGCTTTTCCTGGGACCACAGAGCGTTGTCACCTAATTCCCAGAACCAGCTTATTCCTTTTTTTTTTTTTTTAAAGATTTATTTATTTTTTTATTTTATGTGTATGAGTACACTGTAGCTGTGCAGATGGCTGTGAGCTATCATGTGTGTGGCTGCTGGGAATTGAACTCAGAACCGTTGCTGGCCCCGCTCTCTCTGGCCCCGCTTGCTGCTCTACTCGCTGCTCCGGTGTAATTGACTGTAGCTGTCTTCAGATGCACCAGAAGAGGGTGTCAAATCTCATTACGGGTGGTTGTGAGCCACCATGTGGTTGCTGGGATCCGAACTCAGGACCTTTGGAAGAGCAGTCAGTGCTCTTACCCACTGAGCCATCTTGCCAGCCCCAGTTTATTCCTTGATAGGCTCAAATAGCTGCTTGCTTCTGACATCCCAGGCTTGCTCGATTTTAGGGAGAAGCCAGCATTTTGATGTCACCATATTTTAGCAGCTCAAAGCTATATGAAGTCGTTGTTTAAGAAAGACCCTGGACAGTCGAGGAGATGGTCTAGTGAATTACCCACTTGCCACCAAGCCTAATGGCCTGAGTTGATCCTGGGACCCACGTAAAGATAGATGGTAAAAGAAAAGCTACCCCACTGAATTGTCCTCTGACCCCCACATGTGTGCTGCGGAACATGTGCCAGCAGTCATGATTCCTGCACATACAAACCCACACACAACACTGATAAAATACAATTTCTAAATTAAGAAAAAGAATATGTAGGCTGGACATACAGTCCTAGTTCTGGGGAGACTGAGGAAGATCACAAGGTTGAAGCCAGTCTAAGCTACATGAGGAGAGACCCTGTCTCAAAAATAAAAATGACTTTGAGGACCAGCTGTGTCCACAGTTAAGTAGTGGACGTAGGAGGCATGATCAGCTGCTGACTCTGATCCCAAATACTGGAAAAATAATCTAACAAGAATACAAGAATGGTTTTTCAAATCTTAAAGCACCAAGTGCTTAGGCATTTATAGATTTTAGAGCTTGAACTCCACCATTATTTATTTTAAAACAGTTTGGCTTTAAAGGGCATAATTTTAGAAAGCCACATAGTGTCCTGATGATGTCCAGTGTCTTTATCACCCCCTTGAGGATGTAGATTAGTGCTGTTTGTTGTAACATACTAACATCGGGGAACAGAGTGGGTTTGGCTCCACCTTTTATAAGAACAAATGTGTTTGTACCCTGGGAAGGCAACATGTTAAGAGGGGCAGAGCCACACGGGGTGGAGCCCTACTGCAGGCACACTGTCTCCTCCTTTCAGAGGTTTTCACCGACTGAAAAATAGCCCATAGACACTGAGGCTGAATAAGAGGTGTATCTGTCACTCAAAGCAGGAGGCAAGGCTGGGAAGCAAGTGGGGAGGTTTGAGGAAAGCATTGGAAATTGATTTTGCTTAAAGCTATCTATCTATGTGAATGCTGCTTTTGACAAGACTTGGTCCAGGCCTTGTGAACCTGAATAGAGATAATCATATCCATTGCTGGATGGTGGTGGTGCACACCTTTAATCCCAGTGCTGGGGAGGCAGAGTCCGGAAGATCTCTGTGAGTTCTAGGCCAGCCTGGTCTACAGAGCTAGTTCCAGGACAGCCAGGGCTAACAGGGAAACCCTGTCCTCAAAAAAGCAATTAATAATAATAATAACAACAACAACAACAACAACAACAACATCACCATCACATCTCTTGCTCACTAAATACCCCTGGAAACTGAGAAGCACTTTTCAAGTGTGGGTGACAAGCTACAGTTGGGAAATGTTTTCATTCCATCTCTCATAATAGTTTCAGAGAGCGCAAAAGAAATGGTTGCATTGTTGGCTACTTTGGTATCGTGGCAGTTACTAAATTTTACCATTAAGATGAATAAAAAACCAATTCTATAGTGTGAGCATTCTGATATGATATCCTTTAAGTATAATTTAAGTATTCTTTTATTGACTTTGTAACTCTGTTTTGTTTTTGTTTTTTTGGGGTTTTTTTGTTTGTTTGTTTTTTGGTTTGTTTGGTTGGTTGGTTTTTCGAGACAAAAACCGGCTGTCCTGGAACTCACTCTGTAGACCAGGCTGGCCTCGAACTCAGAAATCCACCTGCCTCTGCCTCCCAAGTGCTGGGATTAAAGGCGTGGCCACCACCGCCAGCCTTGTAACTCTGTTTTAACTCACACATTTTTAAAATGTCCTGAGGAGCTATCCCGACAGGCTTTTCCAGACCACTGACACAGTAAAAGGCTGCCGGGAAGTCCTTTTGTGGAAGGTCTTTGGGTGGCCTTAAGGCCGTGTACTCTCATTTGGTAGGTGGCAGGCTTAGGGAAAGTGGAAGCCACCAATTGCTCTTAATTTAGGAAGCCCTGTCCTGTTTAGTGAGCAATGAATAATATGAAATTAAACTACATTCTGCAGTCCAATGGTGCTAAATGCATCAGAATGCCCTGGAAGCCTTTTAAAATCCAGGGCTCCTTCCTGGGGACCATAGTCTAGCAGGGCTAGCCTCAGCATGTTGGGGCCCTCTGGTGATTCTCTAGCAGTTCTCAAATAGAGCCAGTGCTTTAAACAGACACCCTCTGATGACCGAGTCTTTGATTCAGAGCTTTGATTTAAAGCTTTGTGTTTGATTCCAGACATACTGCTGCTATAATGTAGAACTTTTAACCAGTAGAAGAATGTTTTGGTGTGGTGGGAAGTGGGAGTTCTTGGGAACCCTGCGTTTCTGACATCCTGCTCTCAGGTCTGCAGCATAAGACACTAATGGCTCCTGAAGCTTGCAAAGATACGTATCATCTAAAAAACACTGATGGCTGCTTGTGTTGACACAGCACGGCATAGCAGTACAACCACACAAGTGTCGGACGGAAGGAGAGGATTGTGGGAACTGTCCATCTTAGTGCTATTGTGGTCAGTTCTGTGTGCTTCTTTCCCTGAAATCAAAGCACTGTTTGTTACCACAGCACAGAGGCAGAGCCATGGGTGGACTGGGTAGTTCCGAGTCCTTGTTCTATTCCTATCACAGAACACCTGAACCCAACAGTGTACTTAAATGGCGGAAGTTTTATTTTGTCTCAGTTTCGGGGGTTTTGGTCTCCTCTGTGATCAGTTGGCACCATTGCTTTGGGTCTTGTGGAGAGATACATTGCAGCAACGGAAACTGCTCACCCTGAAGCAGGACGGGCCTAGTGACTGGAAGGGGTGGATTTAAGGTTTCCTTCCCCAGGATGTGCCTCCCTCCAATGAACTGTGTTTAGTGAGGTGAGGCCCACCCTCTAAAGGTTCTGTCATCTCCCCGTGGTCCGAGGGCCAGTGAACTGGCCTTTAAAACTCTGGACCTTCCTTCGGCTGATCAGAGCCACAGGTGACGTAGGAGAGAGGCCTGACAGCTTTAGGAAACACTGCCTTAGCCCTGCCTGCCACTTCTGTGTGCTGCCTAAGGGCAGATCCTTCAAAATGGGTTTCTGATAAAGGAGGGAGGCTGGGGCCACGCTCAGTGCTGCCACGGGTGGCCAGCTTTCTTTTGAGGGCCTATTCATCTTTCCTGAAATCGCTTACCAATCGCTTACTGTCCACTAAGTTACCCGTTTCCCCTTCTCCCCTGCCTTGGGAAGCAGGTGTATAAACTTCTAGTTCTTATTGTTTCAATGAAATTAAAAGAACCTTTCAGCCGGGTGGTGGTGGCGCACGCCTTTAATCCCAGCACTTGAGAGGCAAAGGCGGGCAGATTTCTGAGTTCGAGGCCAGCCTGGTCTACAGAGTGAGTTCTAGGACAGCCAGGGCTACACAGAGAAACCCTGTCTAAAAAAAACAAACAAAAAAAAACAAACAAAAAAAAATTCAGATCAACAGATCAACATTTGTCGTTTTGATGAGCTTCCTTCCTTCCTTCCTGTAACAGGATTGTGTCTGTGGGTCTCTTCCCTGACCACAGTAACGCTTCATGGGTCCTAACTTTTGAAGAATTTTTTTCTCATATCCTGAAATTGAAAAGCAGCACATATGTACTATATAAAATGTATAACTCCCTCCTTAAAGCAAGTAAAAAAATAAATATTTTAACAAAAGAAAGGGGAAAGGTAATAACCCTTCATTTATAAAGGAACTTGACTTTTTTA
The DNA here is from genome assembly GCA_019843815.1 of Montemys delectorum. Taxonomy (NCBI): domain Eukaryota; kingdom Metazoa; phylum Chordata; class Mammalia; order Rodentia; family Muridae; genus Montemys; species Montemys delectorum. Next base: position 9,466 of record JADRCD010185880.1, on the reverse strand, counting down.
TTTTTAATCAGGGTGATTAATTGAAGGTTGTGAGTCTGCCCTGTGACTCTCTGTGCCACCCAGGACAAACTCCTTCCTGCTCTTGTGCATGATGCCCTCCTTCCCTGGTGGAGGGTGCAGTGTTTACAGTCAGCGCAGGTATCCTGTACTCCAGAACCTCCTCATTACCCGTCGTCTCTGTGGCCAACAGAACTTTGCTCCCGTTTCTCCTAGTACTTAGCACATTCTGTTTTCATTTGTCTCCTTTGGGAGACTGTAGCCAGTGCCATTTACACTGTGATGTACCTGGATTGCTGCCTGCTCGCTGCCCGTCTTGCTATGTACATACGCGCCTGGTGTACCGCTCTCGCCTGCCATCTGTCGCTACACTTCTCTGCGTGCTCCCCAGACAGGACAGCTGGTTAGGCAGCACGGAGCATGTGCTTTGCCTGTCCAGCTCCTATCCTAGCCAGTTGAATTGAGCTGCCCAGGATGGATGACTTGCAGGCCATCCATCCTAACAGTGTTTACTGAGTGAGTACTGTTGAGCCACCAGCCTGATACTACCCTTCAGAGTGACTGCAGAGCTGACCACTCCCCTCATCGGTCTGTGTGAGCTCTGCCTCCCAAGCTTACAGCTTTATTACTCTGACCAGGACTGCAGTTGTTCCAGGTCTGTGATGTGAAGACTGTGGAGAGAGCAGAAGGTCTACTTAAGTCTACTCAATTATTAACATAATTGTATCTTAATTCTACAGTAGAAACTTGTTTCTCCCTCCTTCTTTCTCTCCCTCCTTCCTTCATTCCCTCCCTGCACACCCCTGTTCTTAGTAACAAGAGGAAACAGGGTCTCTCACATTCTAGCCCAATCAGGCTTAGAACTCACTATATAGCCCAAGCTGCCCCTGAATCCCTAATGAACCTTCATGACAACCAACTGGGTTTTGTGAGCAGGGAGGTATTGGTGTGACTATCAAAGGAGTTGTGTGGCTTTTTATGCATTTCATGTATCATGTATGCATTTTAGGAATTGACCTATCAACAGAAAAGTTGGACAGAGTCAGTGTGACTCATTTTGACTAAACACCAGTCAGCAGGGTTCAAGACTGACAAGGATACTGACACAGGGTTGGACAGCTACACTCTTAGCCTAAATGTTGGGAGACAAAGTGGGTGAAACATTTACTTTCTGTCTACTCTCAACTTGCTGGGATTATTTCTTGTTGCTCTCTCTCCACCTTGAGTCTTGTAATTGAGGGAGGGGCAGGGTGGAAAAGGTTAAAGAGAGAGAGAACGTCCATTCTTAGTGGAGTTTCCATGATTTTAATGGCGCCCTAGCTTCTACCATCTGATCCACAGAAATCTAGACCTCTCTGGCTCTTGGTTAGATGTGACTTTATTATGTGTCCATCAGTGAACAAGGTGAATACTGTGAGTGAATAAAGCCTTGCAAATGAGGGAAGTTGTCAACAGACAGAGCATCAAAGCTCAAGTTCTGTTGCTCTTACCAGAAAAAGCAAAGCAGCCAGATGTGCAACCACATAATTATAAACCCAACCACGTAATTATATACGCCAGGCAGAGACAGCAAGAATCCTGCAGTCTAGCTTTGCTCAGTAGTGAAGGCCTGTCTCTAAAAAGCTGAAGACAAAGGCCAGACAATGTGTCTTCTCTCTGGCCCTTGAACTTGTGCCTATTGTCTTCCAGAAAGTCTCAAAAGGAAACCCAATGATACCCAGCTCAGTAGGATGTACATGCAATCCCAGAATGTGGAGGTAGAAATGGGAGGCTTGGCAGTTCAAGGTTATCCTCAATTACATAGTTCCCTGCAGATGCTGGTTTGCTGTATTGCAAGGGGTCTATAGGAGCCTGTGTGAGCCCTAGAACTTAACCAGCTCGATGCCCAAAGCAATGCTCTTGACTGAGGGTTTTTGACTCTTGTAGAAAGTGGAAATGCTTAAGTCACAGAATGCACAGTGTAGGTCAGTGGGGCGGGAAAGGGATCAGGAGGCAGTTATGTATCGAAACTGAAGATAAGCAGATGTTTCTTCTGCCTTAACCAGCAATGTAAGTTCCAGGAGAGCCTGGGATGCATAGTACGACTCTGTAGTAGCAGGGATAGGCAGTGACCATAAAAGTGAGTGGATAGGGAGTTATGGATCTCAGAAAAGCTGGGAGAAGATGAACATAATCAAGAGCATTGCATGATTATAGCCTCAATGAATTAATACAAAACACTCTTATATCCTGAAAGAATCAACACAGAACATTATGATATCCTCAAAGGATCAATACTAAACATTATTATATCTTCAAAAAATCAATACAAAACCTTATTTTAAGATGTCAGGTGGTATTGGGAAGATGGCAGTGTTGTAAAACTCAAAGGAGGAGTGGTGGTGTTAAGAGTAGCAGGACTTCCTTCCGATCTGTCTGGGCTGGTATCCAGAGTAGACCTTGGGCGCAAGCTCTGTAGCCAGTCCCACAACACCTAGAGGAAGCTCCACTCCCAGGTGACCTAACAAGCCCAGGATCACAGACACAGCTTGACTCTGAGGAGTTCTGACACAACCAGGATCACAGGAAGGACAGGCTCCAGTCAGATTTAGCAAAGGCAGGTAGCACTAGAGATATCCAGATGGTGGGGGTGGGGGGCGACAAGCATAAGAAAACAACACAAACCAAGGTCACTTGGCATCATCAGAACCCAATTCTACCACCACAGCCAGTCCTTTACACACCATCACACTGGAAATGCAAGATTCAGATATAAAATCACTTCTCATGGTGATGATACAGGACTTTAAGAAAGGCATAAATAGCACCCTCAAAGAAATACAGGAGAACACAGGTAAACAGCTAGAAGCCCTTCAAGAGGAAACACAAAAATCCCTTAAAGATCTTCAGGAAAACACAATCAATCAGGTGAAGGAAATGAGCAAAACCATCCAGAATCCAAAAATGGAAATAGAAATGATAAAGAAAACAGAAAGAGAGACAATCCTGGCCATACAAAACCTAGGAAAGAAATCAGGAGTCATAGATGCAAGCATCACCAACAGAATACAAGAGATAGAAGAGAGAATCTCAGGGGCAGAAGACACCATAGAAAACATTGACACAACAGTCAGAGAAAATGCAAAAGCAAAAAGCTCCTAACCCAAAACATCCAGGAAATCCAGGACTCAATGAGAAGACCAAACCTAAGGATAATAGGTATAGAAGAGAGTGAAGATTCCCAATGTAATGGGCCAGGAAATATCTTCAACAAAATTATAGAAGAAAACTTCCCTAACCTAAAGAAAGAGATGCCCACGAACATACAAGAAGTCTACAGAACCCCAAATAGACTGGACCAGAAAAGAAATTCCTCCCGTCACATAATTATAAAAATACCAAATGCACTAAACAAAGAAAGAATTTTAAAAGCAGTAAGGGAAAAAGGTCAAGTAACATATAAAGGCAGGCCTATCAGAATTACACCAGACTTCTCACCAGAGACTTTGAAAGCTAGAAGATCCTGGGGAGATGTCATACAGACCCTATAAGAACACAAATGCCAGCCCAGGCTACTATATCCAGGAAAACTCTCAATTACCATAGATGGAGAAAACAAGATATTCCATGACAAAACAAAATTTACACAATATCTTTCCACAAATCCAGCCCTACAAAGGATAATAGATGGAAAACATCAACATAAGGAGCAAAACTACACCCTAGAAGAAGCAAGAAAGTAATCTTTCAACAAATCCACACAAACCTAATTCCACCTCTTACAACAAAACCAACAGGAAGTGACAATTACTTTTTCTTAATATATTAATATGAAAACTAATATTACCAACATATCCTAACTGATTGAAATCCAATAATATGAGGAATTAGAAATTTGTTGATTGTCATCCAATGGTCTCTCTAATTTGGTAATTGGAGAAATAGGTCCAACATTGTACAATCTATATACACTTTCAGCTTGTTTGTTTGTGACAGTGTCTTGCTGTGTACAACATAAGGGTCTTGAAATCTTGCTTCTCCTGTCTCAGCCTCTCTATTAGTAGTATTGTTTATTTCATGTCTTTATACTATACTATGGTTTTCAGAACAGCTTATATATTTCAAAAGTATTTATATACCCAAAAGAAACATAGACGATTAACTAGGGAGGTTGCTTATAAGAGAACAACAAAGAGTAAGACTGAATGCTTTGCTTGACATTTCTAGCTCTTGTATCAAGTTTGAAGAAGAGGACTTTATAAGTTACTCTTTCTTTGAGATGAATGCTTTTCCAAATTATCACAACTAATGAACCAAATTCTTCCCCTCACCCAATATCCATGCCACCCTCCAAGCAGAACCATTGTTCATTGAAACAGTTGGTGAATGACTTTATGGATAGACCATCTTAATACCTACACCTTTTCTTAAATGAATGTAACCTCTTCTCTATGGGCTCAGAATAAAGTCACTTACTCAAGTCAAATAGCTTTGATCATAGCAGGAAGTCCGTATCTAAAAATCGAGCCTACAATTCATTTCTTGGTGCAGCAGAACTATCAACTCTCAGCTTAGCTACAATGGAGGTAAAATCCTTCGGTGATGTGAGGGTCATTGAAATATAGCCTTATTACAGTGAAATCCAATGTCTAAAAATTGTTCTTATTTTGGTCTTGTACCACAGTAAGAGCCAAGATTTTAAACTCTACTAAATACAAAACAAACAAAAAGACTTTATATATTTATGTTCATTTAGGAAAATACCAGTAGTGATGTATTATTTTGAAGTATACAGTTAATATGTTTGGAGTTATTTAAAATTTATATTGAAAAAAATGTATTTTCACTATTGCTGTAGACGAGCATCTACGTAAGACTGTTAAATTGATTGTTGTTTTATATCAAACAACTTTTATAATACTTATTTGTATTGTTATTTTATAAATTTTAAGGAATATGACAAAAAAGATATTGTAGGTATTGAAGGGGGGTCTCTGGTAGGAGTTGGGATACAAAAGGGAAACAAGAATGTGATTTAATTCTATTTACTTAAAATAAGAGAATGGAGCTGAAGTATGGTAAGTGGATGGGTTCTGTGTGATTTGTATTTGTAGATACAAATCATTGCACATTTACAAAGATTGTTAATGTGCCCCACCAACAGTGAGCCCTAACGTGAAATGTGGACATGAGATGCTGGTGATGGCCCTGTTGGTGTGTGGCAGCCGTATCACTTTAGCGTAGGAGTGCGGACTGTGGGTAAGGCATGCTTCTACTTAGTCGTGCTGTGAACCTAATGCTGCTGTTTAAAAAAAAAGATTTAATGTGGATAATGGGGAGATGTTGAGGCTGAGGGTCTGATGAGAGAGGAAAGAGCAAGGTAGCAGATGCAGGAATGGGCTGGCCTATAATCTCACAACGTAAGTTCAAAGCTTAGTGACATGAATTGGAATAAAATTTGTCTTTCAGTATATAGCAGTCACTTGGTGACATTTATGTGAGATTTGTTAAGAATTTCTACAGTTTTACTGACTTATTGCAGAGGAGGAAGAATTGTTAACAGTGAGCAACAAATCTCACTAATTAAACTCTTACAGCTAATACTCGGGATTAAAATGATTTTGCGCTGTTTTTTCCAACTAAGGTTTTAAATTACTTCTACTATCATGTTTAAGTGTGGGAGCTTTTTTTTTTTGCAGTTGCAGAACATGTCTGTAAAACATTGACACTATTTGTGTTAATTCTCCCTGAAGTAAGTTACTATCTTACTGAAGTAAAAACAGTCTCTTTCACTTCACTTTAATTAGGCAAAGTCTAATGAAATTTTACTCTAATTTCTCATTTCCAAGTTATTTAGTTTCTTCTAATTACAGACTGAGCTTAATTAAGTCTAATTTTATAGCTTTGCCCAGCTATTGATACTTAGCTGGGTAATAATTACAACCTCTGACTTACCGTTGCTCTAGAAAACTGGAAACCATTTGCATTGTTGAGACTTCCTCCCCTTTGTGCAGTCTGTACTGTGCTTAGTCATAAACGTCATTCCTAAGAGACAGCGGGTGCAATGTGTGTAGCCACTAACCCTGGAACTGCGAAGAGTTGCTGGAGACTAACTCACCATCAGAGGAGGGGCAGAGCTTGCCTTGTAACCTGAGGTATTCTACAATAGGTAGAAAATACGATTTTCTATTTAGAGGGTTGTCCTCTACTGAAGAAAACTTTTCCTTTTCTTGTTTATTTATGATAAAGGCATTTTTTCTGAGAGCTGGGAAAAGACAGCTTAGTGGTTAGTGTTTGTCTTGCAGAGAACCCAGGGTCACTCCCTGGCACCTGTATCAGATGGCTCACCACTGCCAGTTAACATGCTCTGGGGAAGCCAACACACGTCTGGACTCCAGGCACCTACATTCACTTGTTCCTAGACACAAACATACACACTAATTTTAAAACGTAATCTTCTTTTAAAGCCTTTTTCTGCATAGTGTGTTAGTGCATGCCTGTAATCCCAGCACTGGGAAGTGCTTGAGAAAGGAAGGCAGGAAGATTAGAAGTTCAAGGTCTTCAAGTCTACAGGCTCAAGGCCAGCAGCCTGTGCTACATGAGACCGAGTCTCAACCAAACAAGCAAACTACTCCTCTGTAAAAGTTTTTTTGATTGAATTTAAAGTGTGTAAAGTTTAGTCCTGTTGGTTCTGTGCCTGAGAGAACTGTAAAATGAACCAAAGGGGTGCTCTCAGTAAACCAGACTGCTTGGTGGGAGGTTTCTTAGTGTTCCCACAAAACACACTGGACATACGTGTTCTGAGACAACCTCCTTTCATGGCCAACTAAGGTGGCAACTTCTTGGGGTGTTTTAGAACAAATTATCAAAACAAGTTTGATAAATTATTTCAGGAGAGGATGAGATTTACAAATCCTGAGGGTAAAGGGCTTGTGTCTGTTCTCACCCATGCTGTCAGCTGAAACTGTAATCGCCACGTGATTTCCCACACACAGACCAGGCTATATTCTCTTGTGTTTGGACAGTGGCTCTGTGAATCCTTACTTGGCCGTTGGTTTTAAGTCTTGTCTGATAAAATATTGTGCTTTAACATTGAGTAATGCCACAAGTAGAAAATTCCACATCTGGCTGCAGGTGATGTGATTCAGCCAAAATGGGTGTACATGAACTATGTTAAATTGCTTTCTAGATGTACATGTATAATTTCATGTTGAAATGTGGACCATAACTCCCAGATATGTAATTATGTATGTGCAAATGTTCTGAAATCTTCCAAAATAACCCAAATCTGAAACATTCTTGTTGCAAGATATTTGATCACACTGTGAACTCCAGGATTGTTATTTACTGAAAAAAAAAAGTGTGTTTAGTTATGATGTGGATCAGCCTTAGCACCTTTAATCCCTCTGGCTGGAATTCAGACACACCCTTAGTACACACCTTTAATCCCAAACAATGAAGGTAAAGTTAGTTTGTAGAAGGAAGTACCTTGAAAGTGTTGTTGAGTCTAACTGAGTGACAAAGTGATGAACCCGAGAAAGGTTTGACAAAATAGGGTATCCCTAAGAACGAGAAAAGAGAAGCCATTAGAGAGCACAGAGAGAGAAAAGGAGAAAACCGAGGCCATTTTACTGGGAGAGTTTAACTGAGACAGGTTGGAAAGAGAACAAGCTAAACTCAGGTGAAGACAGAAAAAGCCAAAGAATGAGAAGGTGCAGAAGATATATTAGAATCATTGCCAAAGTTAGTTTGAGCCCAAGCAGAGCAATTCAGAGGCTGAGAGAGAAGCTAGTTTGAGCCAGGTAGTTGTGAAAAGAAGTTTGAGCTAGAACAGCTGAGTTGACTGGCAAGCTCAGAAAGAACTAGGAAGAGGAGAGCTAATTCAGCAGTAAATCTCAGAGGCTGAAAACATTCTAGGCCTGGATTAGATTGTATGGAGGGTAGAAGCTTCCAGGACTAGGCCAGGTTAGCAGACCGAGGCGATAAACCTCAGAGCCGACAGTTACTACAGAATAGAAGGTATATTTACACAGTAGAACATCAGTTGCTTGCTCCCTGGGAACACTGTCACCAACTTAGCCTGGGCTTCTTTTCCCTCCCAGCTCCAAGTGCTCCTGAACCTACTGTGCCGTTTCTGACAGCTAGCCTGTGTGGCCTGTTTTAGTAGAGTTCTGTCTGAGCAATCTGAAGGAGGAAGAAAAGTGAGGCTGGGGGAGTAAAATGTGTGTTTATCACCTCCTCCTCCTCAGTGTGTATTTATCTGGTGCCCACTCCTGTAACCTTTGAGTGTTGCTGCACAAACTTATCAGGATTGTGGTGCAGAAGTTAAACAAAGGAAAGTTCTCAATAGTCAAGGCAGTAGGTGTTACGAAATTGCTTTTTCAATATAATGCAAATTTCATAACTAAAACTAGATACTTGATGTTTATGATTAAAATGTTACAATAATCCTGGAAGGTGTGGTTGAATGAATAACTATGAGGGACAATTATATATAAATGAGGATAACTGTGTCTGGTCTGTTACACTCACTTTTTCAACAGATACATTGAAACATTGAAACTGTCAGATAAACATGAAACTGCTAATATCCACCTATAATAAAAAGTGATGTCATATGTTCTCAATTATTATGCCAAAGCTGTATGTCCACAAACACCAACTAAATGATGGACAGGGATGCCTATACAGAGAGGAACTGAGTTCTAAGCTTTTGCTGCCACCCAGCCCATAATCTGTATTTTATTAAAACCCATAACTAAACCCATACATAGGGCTGGCGAGATGGCTCAGCGGGTAAGAGCACTGACTGCTCTTCTAAAGGTCCTGAGTTCGGATCCCAGCAAACACATGGTGGCTCACAACCACCTGTAATGAGGTCTGACGCCCTCTTCTGGTGCCTCTGAAGACAGCTACAGTGTATTATGTTGGAGCGAGCGGGCAAGAGTGAGCGGGGCTGGAGCAAGCGGAGCCAGTGCAAGCGGGGCCGGCAGAGGTCCTGAGTTCAATTCCCAGCAACCACACACACAATGGCTCATGGCCATCTGTACAGCTACAGTATACTCATACACATAAAATAAATAAAATAAATCTTTAAAAAAAAAAAACTAAACCCATACATAATGCTCTACTGCTATAATCCCAGGAGTATGGAGGCTAAAGTAGGAGGATTGTGAGTTCAAAGCTAGCCTGACACCCAGTTTCATTCAAGGGTCTTGATTTATCTCAGTGGTAGAGATCGTGGCTAACAAGCACAAGAACACTAGATTCATTTTCCAGATCATTTTTAATGTGCTGTAGAATATGAATTCTGACCAAATCAGCAGCTCAGTTAGACAGTTATATCCCGCTTTTGAAAGACAGCACTTCCATCATATACTCAAAAAAGTCAGAGCCGTGGGAACCCCAGGGCCTCTGAAGAGAGAGCATTGCAAGGAAGAAGGGAAGTTCCAGCCGTGTGGACAGTGGAAGAGCTCATCCACAGCTTGTG
>JADRCD010185878.1:3231-17772 GCA_019843815.1 Montemys delectorum | reverse complement strand
TGTATATATATATATATATATATATATATACACATATATGTGTGTGTGCATATATATGTATATATGTATACATGTATAGTATATATATGCACATATGTATATGTGCATATATATACATATGTGCATATATATATATATATATATATATATATATTTGTGTGCACATGTGTGTTTCCATTTCTGTGAAGAGACACCATGACCAAGGAACATCTTATGAAGGCAAAGATTGAATTGGGCTTGGCTTACAGATTCAAAGGCTTAATCTACTATCATCACAACAGGAAGCATGAAGCACACAGGCAGACATGGTTCTGGAGAAGAAGCTGAGAGTTCTGCGTCTGGGTCTGAAGGCAGCCAGGAGAGACTGGCATTCTCAGGCAGCTATGGCAAAGCTTTCTTCTGCAAGAGATGGAGTACGGCCATTGGGGGAGACCTCTGAAGCCTATCCCCACAGTGACATACTCACTATAACAAGCCCATATGTCCTCCAACAATGGCACACCTCCTAATAGTACCACTTTTCATGGGCCAAGCATATTCACACCACACACACACTGCCTGCATGTATGTCTGTGCATTACTCATGTGTCTGGTACATTTGGAGGACAGAGTAGGGAAATCAAGCTTCTGGAACTGGAGTTATAAGCAGTTACATGTTACCATATAGGTGCTGGAAATTTGTCCCAGTCCATACTCTGGAAGCACAGCCACGACTCTTCACCACTGAGTCATCTCTGTAGCCCCCTGCCATGGCATTTTTACTTTCTAGGCTTCTATTTTCTCTTTCTCAGGGTATTCATGCTGACAGGCTATAAAAATCAGAGAGGCTCAGGCCTCATTTTGTCTTCACATCAAACTGAGAACCTCTCATCTCTCAGTGCCTAGCCATCTCTAAAAATCCTCTTTATCACTTGACTATGAAGCTTCTATTCGTTCCTTCTTCTGGGGTCTGAATGTTGCACTGAGTACGGGAGTGGTGTGATGAGGCATTCTCCTTCTCGTGGCATAGGAAGAGGAGAGGATGATCATCCATGGGAGAATTCAATAGAGACAGGACAGGATTTGACCAAGCTCAGTCAAGCATATGAGACAACCCTTACTTCAAAGCAGTTCATCCAGCAAAGAAGGGTGAGTTAGGAGTCATTTGTGCTGACCATGGCAGTGCTAGCATGGATGATCATAGTTTCCAGGATTGGTCATTTCTCTCTGGAGCATCCCTCGAGGTTGGACTCACCTGCACTTTGGATCTTTTTTGTCAGACCTTCCCTTTGTCTCTTTGCTTCAGTTTTCACCTCTCTTCTTGCAGACTTTGCAAGTGAAGTAAACCTTCTACCACATTCCTGGATGTCTTCTGTTTGTTTGCTTTGAAACAATTAAGAAAGCTTAATAACTTTTCTGTTTTACAAGTGCTCTGGCTTGTTGGGCAGGCTCAAGTTTCTTTGCCCACATTCACCATCCCTGACAAACTCACAATCCCTAATATGGCCCTTAGTTCTTCCTTTCTGCCTCCAACACCATAGATACTACCAGACACACTTTTTTCAGCCCAAATCTCATGAAAGACTAGTTTCCCTTTTATGGATCCCCCTGTTCATCTGCATGTTGAGAAAGCAACTTAGGCACAATGTAAAGGATGAGGAGAGGCAACATGGCAGCTAAGATATGGGTTAAGATGCCTTAAGCCTGAGCCAGCATTATGGACATCATCACTAAATGCTTACACAAGTACTGGTAGAATACTGGAACATAACACTCATGCAGGTATATGTGCATGGACACACATTACTGGATGTCTTTAGTGGAAATGGGGTGTTCTGAAGGACACAATCCTGTCCAGGCTATCTCATTGTGAGTTTTCTATGCATTGCTTTGCATGACAGGCTGTGGAAACATGCCTTGTGACCATAGATGAGTCTGGTGCAGGCAGGCTGATCTCCTCCCCTCACTGGGGAAGCGATCAGTTTTTAACCCATTTGAAGGGTTTTTCCCCCTTCATTTCTTCCTGTCTATTTGTAAACCTTTTTGTTTTCCTCTGGACTTGTGATGCCATCTGATTGGTTGGCTCATTAAGTTGCCTGTTACATAAAGCCTTTATCACTTGAGCACTTGGCAAATGTATGAGATATTAAAAAATTAAAACTATATTTCTTTTTAGCTTCATTTTATCAACTAGAAAATCATCTCAGTTCATTAACTTGGAAATATTAGTATTAGCTTTTAACAACTTGGCATTATAGAATTGAAACAAGGTTTTCCATCTTCTAACTGAAGACATTTTTTCTATTTTAGATTTATAAAAGTAGTGGATAGGTAGCGCACCCCTCCCTTCTGTCCAAATGTTCCTATCAGGTTCCCTAACTTTTCATCGGTGTTGCTTTACAAGGTACTGTCCCACTGTTGTTCTAAAATAAAGTATAATTCATTTCTCGTTGTCCATTTGCCCTGTGAGTCCATGCCTAGTTAAAAATATACTGAACTGCTACGGACTTTAGGTAGTAATCTCAGGCCCCAAGTAGCCTTATTAGCTCTGTAGCATTGTCTTATGGAGAACATACCCTGTTCTTGCTCATCTAGGATGTCTCAAACTTTGTTTTCGCTTTTATAAGGCTGTCCTCCATTCTGATTTGCCAAAGTAATATATCTTAACATGTTAATTGCAATCCATTTACACCTCTTTTGTCAAAATTTCCCAAGTCTACTTGGGAAGTAGCCATCATTTTCTCCATGTTGGAGTTGGGCAGAAGGCTCAGTGCTTAGGAATAGGTGAGGACCTGGGGAAATTCCTAACACACACATGGTGGCTCATAACTATAGCTCTAGTTTCAAGGGATCTAACCCTGTTTTCTGGCCTCCACAGTTACTAGACATACAGACATGCAGGCAAAACACTCACACATATAAATTAAATTAAATAAATTATATTTATTTTTTTATTAGATATTTTGTTTATTTATACGTAAATTTCTCTTTTCCCAGTTTCCCCTCCAAAAAACAAACAAACAAACAAACAAACAAACAAACACAACAAGAACAAACCCTTATTGCCTCCCCCTTCCACATGCCTGCCACCCCACCCTCTCCCACTTATTGGTTCTGGCATTCCCCTACTCTGGGGCACAAAACCCTCACAAGGCCGAGGTCCTTTCCTCCTATTGATGATCGAATTTGCGATCCTCTACTATACATATGCTGCCAGAACATTCAGTCCCACCATGTTTAGTCCTTGGCTGGTGGTTGGGTCCCTAGGAGCTCTGAGGGTAGTAGTTAGTTCATATTGTTGTTCATCCTAAGGGTCTGCAAACCCTTCAGCTCCATAAATCCTTTCTCTAACTCCTTCATTGGGGACCGTGTACTCAGTTCAATGAATGGCTGTGAGCCTCTATGTCTGTATTAGTCTGGTATTGTCAGAGCCTCTCAGGAGACAGCTATATTTAGGCTGGCTTGTCCTTCCTTCAGTCTCTGCTCCATAGTTAATCTCTGCCACTCCTTTCATGGGTATTTGGTTCCCCCTTTTAAGAAAGAATGAAGTGTCTACCTTTTGGTCTTCCTTCTTCTTAAGTTTCTTGTGGTTTGTGAGTTGTTCTTCCTGTATTCCAAACTTCTGGGCTAATAACCACTTATCAGACATATGCTCCACCATGTTCATAGCAGCATTATTTATAATAGCCAGAAACTGGAAACAACTCAGATGTCCCTCAACAGAGGAATGGATACAGAAAGTGTGGTATATCTACACAATGGAGTACTACTCAGCTATTAAAAACAATGAATTTATGAAATTCTTAGGGAAATGGATGGATCTGGAGATTATCATTCTGAGTGAGGTAACACAATCACAAAAGAACACGCATGGTATGCATTCTCTAATAAATTATATTTAAAGTCACAAATTCCTGTTCAGTCATTTAGTTGATGTGATGGGTACATAGTAATTTTCATTATGTTTCCTGTCTTAGAGGCTTACAACCAGGCAATTCAAAACATTGAGCTTTGGGGTCAGGATGCTCGGATTCTGACCCAGCTTGTCACAAGCTTCCTGTTGGACATATTATATCACATCTTCATGGTTTTACTCCTTTATTTTTATGTTTTCTATTCACTTATGCTTTTTTGTGAGCTCACCTATGCAAATATATATTGAGTACTTATAAATACAGTTCACTCATAATATTGTATGAAGTTTTACATATTGATTATCTTTATCTTATTCATTTTATTTTACTTTCAAAACTGTATTTTAAATTGCTTGAGTAAAGAAATGCTTGTTTTTGTAAAAACTTGTTACAGTTCTTGCCAATAAAGAAGTGGCTACATAGTAAATGGGGAGTGCTAGAGGAAGGCTTTTGAGTGGGTTTGCATGTTGAGGGTGGTATGTAAGTGTTTTTTGGCAACACATTGGGAGAGATTTTGGAAAGACTGAAGCAGGGCTACTCTGGTGATTCTAATACTCAGTAGATTTTACTCAATTGCATGCAATAAACAACTATGGAATGTTTACCACTGCCTTATACAGCTGTAAGTCCTGTGGCTGGTAAGGAACAAACAGCAATTCTACCCTTCAGAGCACTTGACACGCAGTATTGAATGATTAAGTGAGCAGTGTTGTGTTATTGCTGAACTTCCAGAAAGGTTTGTATGTAGATGCAAAGTTAAAAAAAGATCAGTGACAGAAATGGCTTCTTGGAGGAAGTGCACAGAAGCCCTAAACAGGAGGTGGTGAGAGTCATCCTCCAAGCAAGCTAAATGTGCCTGTGGAGGTCAGAGTCAGTGTGCTCACATAAGACAACTGCAGAAGACGCTTTATTGTCTGTGGCCCAAGAAAAGATGGAGAGATAGCAAAACTGTCAGTTAGAAAAAGGATAGCAGTTGGGTACTGGACAGATGGCTCAGCACTAACAGCTCTTGCTGCTTCTCCATGGAACACAAGTTCAGTTCCCAGTACCCTGGTCAAGGGGCTTCCAACTGCCTGTCTTTCCAGTTCTAGGGCATCCAATACCCTCTTCTGGCTTCTACAAGTACCACAAACACACTTGCACATAGACACATAAATAAAAATGAAAATTCTCTCCCTTACTCTGGTCCAGGAAAGAATGTACAGATTTGAGTATCTAAAATAATAACTACTATTTTTAGGGAATATGATTCTAGGCTATGCACCATTGTAATATTACAGAAATAAGGCAAAATTTTACATGAGTAGAATCAGTGTTATAATTTTCACATAATTTTGAGGACAATAAACTTCCCCTAATAACAGTAACAACCAATCACACACAAATAATCAGAACCTAATACTAAAAGCCACCCCTTACTGGTGTTTTCCCGTGTTTACATTTTACTATAATTTTACTACATCTTAATTATGTCTACCAGAATATTGAATCCCATTAATTATGCCATCACATTTGAGACAAATTAGCTATACCTTAGAGATCTGTAGAAATAAGACATGTATTGTGATATCAGAGGGTGGGGATAGAAAAGACCTACTAGAAAGAGACACAGACCAGACTTAGAGCTGGCACTATTGGGTGGCAAAAAGGAATAGGAAGATGACTAGTTAGCCAAGATCCATCTGGCTGTTAGCAGCCTATTATCAGCCTCATGTTTATGACAGAAAATTAAGAAGTAAAGAAACACACTGAAGGTATAGACGATGGAGCACCTCAAAGCTATTTTGTGCTCCTCTCACATATGTAACTCACACAGGGCTGCTGCCCTTGATAGAGTCCAAATGCTGCTCATCACTACCCTAGTAAGCAGAAAAAAGCACATATGTTAATTCTACCTTCCCTCTTTCCTGAAACAGGGCCCTTTTAGAGAAGTTCCACACATGTTAGAACATAAACCAAATTTTATTGTATATGAGTTTACTGACATTACATAAATAGTGATGAGACACTCCCCTGTGTATTCTGTGAGGCCAACTTTTCAATTGTACAATAAAGTAATATTGCCCAAATTCTGAATATGTACTCTCAGCTTGGAATAGTAGAAGTTTTAAAAACTGCTGCATACCTTCTTAAATACATGTTAATTGCACATGAACATACATTTTAAAATAGCTCTTGACAACATAGATGGCACCATTCTAAATACTAGGAATCATCTTTTATCAGGTATATATATCTTCAGATATATTTCTATCTTCAAGTATATATATACTTGTGTATATATATATATATATACATATATGTGTGTGTATGTATATGTCTTTATATCTATCTATCTATCTATCTATCTATCTATCTATCTATCTTTAGTAATATATTTGCAATTGTTTAATCACTGAGAATTTTGTTGAGCATTATAGGCATGTTACTAATATCAAAATGATATATGACATTATAGTCCAGTCTGAAGCATGAGCATCCCCATCTGTCCAAGGTGAGCATTATTCAGCTGGTTTCCTGGTGCGATGCCACAGTTAAGAACAAGTGAGTTTATAGAAAAATGAGGCTTATCTAAATTGTCAGATTATAAATTGCAACATTGTATCTTGGCACAACTTTTCACTATGAAACTAAAGAACAGAATACCTCATTCAATGAATCCCTAATCCTAGTGATTAGGGAAGGGTATTTATTCTACACTTCCCTTTAGAAACCAATTCTATCCAGATTCCAGAGATAACAACTATTAAAGATGAATAGTTTTATACAAGAGAAATTCCAACAAATAGGCTGTTATCAATGGCTAAAATGAGGCTGTGGTAATTTTAAAATGGTACTTTTGGCTTCAAGTTTCTCCAAATGTGGAGATGGATGTTACCTGCTATTTGTGTCTCAAGACTTCATTGGAGAAGTTCTCACCTTGGATTAATTCACACTTAGGTGTGACACAAATGTCAGCAAAGTATTTTTGAAGATGTAAGAGCATATATTAACAATTATTATATGGAAAAGTATCAATAATAACAACCAAGGACATACAGACAGAAGGACAAGGATGAGGGCTAAAAAAAAGAGCTGACCAAAATACTTTGTATAAATGTATGAAATTTTCAATAAATGTTATAAAAATTACATTAGGTATTCATATACCTAATTAGGTATTCATTAACTAAGAACACTTTATCCTAACATGTTTATTTCATTCTTTTTAAATTTTATTTCTGTTTAATTATTACCAATGTTCAAAATTCCATACAGTGTTTTTATTTTCAGGGTGCAAGGCAGGTTAATATTGTGCCATATGCTACTTGTCTCTCAAGCTCCTGAGCCCAAGTGTGGTGGTGTGTCAGTGCTCTACAGGTGCCAGCATTATAGCGTAATAATGCTGAATAATTAATGAGGATACACTGAAATACCTAGAATATAAATGTAAACTTCTATATTTGGAAAAAATGTTTGTATGTAACACTAACAGCTGGTACATCGCAAAACTCTGGTGAGGGCCTTAATAGACTTTTTAATTTTCAATTTTATTTTACTAATCCAGGTCTCACACCTTAATTCAGTGATTTGTTAGGCAGTTCAAGAGCTGTCCAGATTGATATCATCCATCAAATCAAAATCCATCCAAGACAGAAAACGTATACAATATCTTAAGTGTAACACATCAAAATAAGAATTTTCATTAAATTCTATTTGATTTTCTCAAGTGTTTTGCTCTTATTATTAACTCAAGAGAAAATACAATCTTAATTTTCATGTTTTAGATCAAAACAATTGGACAACAATTCCTATTTTTCTGAAAACTACTAATCAAATTCCATTCTATTCTGAAAACAAAGAACACTAACATAACAAGATAAAAGGTCAGTTTACTTTTTGACAGATTCATCACTAATTTAAAAGACATAACTAGCAATGTTAACTTAATAAATATCTTTTCTGTGCCAATTAGTGAGTCAGGAGATTTGGGTAAAAACAATCTCCCCTCTGAATTAGAATAGCAAGTGCAAAAGGCCTCCTTGGGGAGGTGACCATGTGTCCCCCTTTGTTTGGCTTGATCCTGGCTTATTGCCTGTTTTCCTGGCACCCTTTCTTGTTTAGCGTCTAAGAAACCTTTCCAGCTTTTAAGGATAAACTATTACAATGCAGTTACCAAAATGAGCCAAGGTAGGTTTAATAGACTTCACCTTCACTTGCTGTTGCTGCTTATCGGGAGCGGTACCACATAAGGACCACCTTTATAACGTTTCTCATTCTAACATAGTTGAATGTGAAGGACAACAACCAACCAGTCTGCAGTCCTAGGCTTTTTAAAATCCAACCCTTCCATAAGAGAAACAGAACAGGGGCAGTCTCACTCGGTAGAGAGCAGTCTAGGGTGTGCTGTAATTGTGTCATTTTAGTGAGTAGCACATGGAATTGTTTAGGGAGCCTTTTAGATTTTGGTTTAAATGCTTTAGGTTATAATGATGGAGGAAAATTAAGCTTCGTAAAATGTAAGATTGAAATTTTCTTTTTAAAAAAATTGATGATAGAGGCTGTTCCATAGCTTGTTGTGCCCGGTCCCCACCTGGTGAGAGCTCATCTCTCTGGAGTGTTCACGCTCACTGGCCAAGAGCAAATATTTCCACTTTCTCTCCAATAACTGTGTGGAGCAGGGCTGGCCAGGAACACACAGGACACAGGAGCAGTGGAGGGGCTGGGACAGGATTCTTCTGGTCCACCATCTGCACCCAGAATTTAGGTTTCCTCCAGGAGAGAGCTGGTCTCCCAGGAGTGCTGACAGGCATACAGACCCACAGGAGGAACAAGCTCCAGCCAGAGACAGTAAGAATATCTAATACTAGAGATAACCAGATGGTGAAAGGCAAACACAAGAATCTTACTAACAGAAACCAAGGCTACTTGGCATCATGACAAGCCAGTTCATGACAACACAGCAATTCCTGGATACCCCAACACACCAGAAAAGCAAGATGTGGATTTAAAACCATATTTCACGATGCTGAAAGAAGATTTAAAGAAGGATATAAATAACTCCCTTAAAGAAACACATAAGAACACAGGTAAGTAGGTAGAAGCCCTTAAAGAGGAAACACAAAAAAAACCTTAAAGAATTACAAGAAAACACAACCAAACAGGTGAAGGAATTGAACAGGGTGGTTATCCATGATCTAAAAATAGAAGTAGAAACAATAAAAAAATCGCAAAGGGAGACAACTCTGGAGATTAAAAAAAAATACTAATACTCCTCAAACTATTTCACAGAACAGAAATAAAATGTATTCTACCAAATTCTTTCTATGAAGCCATAATTACTCTGATACCTAAACCACAGAAAGAGCCAACAAAGAAAGAGAACTATAGACCAATTTCAATTATGAATATTGATGCAAAAATACTCAATAAAATTATCAAAAACCAAATCCAAGAACACATTAAAATGATCATTCATCATGATCAAGTAGGCTTCATCCCAGGGATGCAGGGATGGTTCAATATATGGAAATCCATCAATGTAATCCACTATATAAACAAACTGAAAGAAAAAAAACCATATGATCATCTCACTAGATGCTGAGAAAGCATTTTTACAAACCCAACACCCCTTCATTATAAAAGTCTTAGAAATATCAGGAATTCAAGGCCCATACTTAAACATAGTAAAAGCAATATACATCAAACAAGTAGCTAGCATCAAACTGAACGGAGAGAAACTTGAAGCAATCCCACTAAAATCAGGGACTAGACAAGGCTGCCCACTCTCTCCCTATCTATTCAATATTGTTCTTGAAGTCCTAGCCAGAGCAATTAGACAACATAAGGAGGTCAAAAGGAAGCAAATTAGAAAGGAAAAAGTTAAAATATCACTGTTTGCAGATGATAGTATATTTAACTGACCCCCAACAATTCCACCAGAGAACTCCTAAACCTGATATATAGCAGAGGATGGCCTTGTCAGTCATCAATGGGAGGAGAGGCCCTTGGTCCTGTGAAGGCTCTATGCCCCAGTGTAGGGAATTGCCACAGCCAGGAAGCGGGAGTGGATGGGTTGGTGAGCAGTGGGAGGGAATAGTGGGTTTTCACAGTGGAAACTAGGAAAGGGGATAATATTTGAAATATAAATAAGGGAAATATCTAATAAACATTTTTATTAAAAATTGATGATAAATATATTACTAGAAATAGGTTGTTGACATTTTCCACCTATTATGGGAACTATATACATACTTAATCAACAGCCAGAAAATTCAAATTTGCTACAAAAAGTAACAAAGAACAAACATACAAAACTAACCATCATTTAAGGATGCAGAGATGTCTCATTGGTTAAGAATGCTTGTTCTTTCAGAGGAATAAAGTTCAGTTCCCAGCATGGACCCAGTGGCTTTCAATTGCCTGTTATTCTAGCTCTAGGTGATAAAATGGCCTCTTTTGGCTTTCATAGACAACTCCAAACACATGTGGCTTACACACAGAAACATGTACAGAGACATACAGACATGGAATCACATACATATAGTAAAGTATTTCTTAAAAATCACTGCTTCAAAATGAATTCAGAACTAAAGAATAAAATGGCAAAAACAAAATCTTTAAGATTTTAAACATGTAACAGACTACAGTCCTTACAAACAAGAACATACTGAGATGGGGCCTTACCAAAGGACACAGGAAACCAAACAAGGAGTGCTCAGCTGCTGTAAGAGAGCTAATTTGGAATTTTGTAATTGCACTTTGAAATGTCTGCAGCTATGAGAGGAATAGATTGCTAGTGCTCCATTTATTAATTGAATACATTTATACATTTTGACATGTTTATATTCAGCTAAACTTCTAAAATAATCATAATAAGGACAAATTGTTGGTGCTTTTCATAAAAACTGTAGCATATTTTGGCAGAGCGAGATTATTCTAAGCCAAAATAAACAATAGTATCTATGAGAAGATTTACATATTTAGAAATAAAAATATTGAAAGTTAAAAAATAATCTATGTACCATAACTTGCTTTTGCTAATTAACAACCTTAGTCATCATAGGGGGAAAATCATTTTCAAATTAAAACAAACAAACAAAAAAAAAAACAAAAAAAAAACCCCAACTGTACAGTGTGTAAGGAGTGAGTTGGAAAGGTCCACAATTCAAATATATTATCATAGAATGATAATTTAAAGAATACTCAAACCAGTAATACCATATCAAATACTCAAATATGTAATACTGTATCAAGGTAATACACTTTCAATGTAATAATGTTGCCATTGTAATAGAGATGAAACAGCTAGGATATGTTTAAAACACACAAACATGCTCAACTATTTTGCATGATCTGATCCTGAGCTAACTTTAAAGTACATCACATTACTATTTTAAATTTCCTAGATGCTTTAGTGTATCTTCCTTCCTTTTTTTTAAACATAAGGCATCTTTGATTAAATAACAACAACAACACCCAGTGAGATTGTTGTATATCTACATGTTTTATCTGGTATTATCATAAAGTTAGGGAAATATGGTAGATTAAAAACCAAACAAACAATAAAAACCAAAACCATCAATAGAGGAAATATATTAATGTTCATTTATTATGTTAATTCTAGTTTTAGAAAAATTTAATTTTAGAATATTGAACAGACTATTATATTAGCTTACCAATGTGTGGAAGCAAATCTCTCAATTTTTATTTGCTTTTAAAATTATATGATTGCGGTAGAGAGATTTTTTAAGGACTAAGAAAGAGTACATGGTTCTTATACAGAGGGTTTGAGTTTGATTCCCGGCATCTATATCAGATAGCTCAAGGGATTCATTAGCCTTCTTGGCCGCTTAAACTCAAGTGTCCATTGCGCACACACAAATACACATGCACATATAGAATGATTGCTTCCACTCATTGTTAAATAAAGACTCAAATGGTCAGAGGATGAACTCCCTGATCTAATGGACACAGCTGGAAGAAATCAGGTTCCATCCTTAAGTTCTGCTGTTCCTTTTGTCTGCTCTGTCTTCTGTAGTCACATGTGATCATGTTAACCAAACTGAGTAGGTGGAAGTAGCTGTAGGAGCTGTCTCTTGTATACTAAGGTTTTTAACTTTGCTAAGGCTTTTCTTTGACTCTTGCTTTTAACCCAAGATATTTTAATCGTATCTGGATTTTTAGCATATAAAATTGCATTTAAAAAGCCAACATTCACTACCATTAAGTCATGAAGAAACTTACTTTAAAAAATAATTCCCAGGATATGTATAATTTTAATACTTATTAGATATGTAAGAAAAATGTATACCAATAAAATGGATGTTGTTTATTTATGTTTATATAGCAAATTCAATCTAGTCTGAGTATTTGATACTGCAGAAAAAGGGCTTTCAACTGCTTTCAGAACTTGTTGATGCTTTGATTTAACACCTGTCATTCCTGAGGATGAAATTGCAAATGAATGCATAGCACAAAAATGGCAGACATATACTTAAGAGTAGCTGCTGGAAATTCTGTCCTATCCATATTTCCTTAATGCTTTTAATTCACTTAAAATTTTTATGAGGGTCAGGTAACACCTAAAATACCAATTTTTAAATAAGGTAAAAAGTCTAATATAAAACAATTAAAAGTTCCAGTAGCCTTATTCCTACATGTTTGCTAGTGACACAGGAAAATGTTACGAAGTATATTTTTCAATTAAAGCACTGTATTTCTATAAGAGCAATAAATTCTGTGTGTACATTGGAAACACTGTAATTCTTAAAGTACAAGAATCTAAAATAGGAGCCTAGGCTTTCAGTATCCCAGGGAACATTACTCCAAACACAGTGTGACGACAAGAACACAGTGCAGAATTCCCAGGTTATATTTTGTACCATGGCTGAAGTGGAGTCACACTGAGCAACATATACCAGCACTCCCAAAAGCAGCATTCATTCATTGTTGAACTGTTAGGTCAGTTTAGGTAATTGAACATTCAGAAACCTTTCACTGTTACCAACATTTTTTACAACCTCCACGTTTAGCTATAAAACCTCAACTGGTATTGGGTCCTACTGTTAATAAAGCTGTCATTCATACTACAGAAGGGCTGTACAGACGCCGTGTGTTATAGCCAAGCTGATGTTCCAAGCGATAGCTTCAGCTTCAGTACTCTCTGTACAATCACAGAGAGGAAAGGTGTCCTGAAGGGATTTTAAAAACCTGTTACAATGTAATGATATTGGTTTTTCTTCCTTGTTAAAATTCATACTTTTAAACAAAATAATTGATATAAACCATATAATAAGACATCTTTACTCTATTATTTTATTTCTTTGTGCTGGAAATCAAACATGAGTTCTATACAAGTTGCAAATATGCTCTAGCATTGAACTATGTTCTTGACTCTTAGAAATACTGAGGAAGAGATCCATAACCTCTTTAATGAGGGTTAAATGGCGTATTAGCATGCTTTAGAGTGTGTGTGTGTGTGTGTGTGTGTGTGTGTGTATAATCAAGATGTTGTTTAATGTATCTAAACATATCCTGTTCTCACAGATATGTTAAGCAGCTTTTGCAATAGTTAATTTTAAGTCTCTCAAGCATCTATGATATGTATACATGGAAGGATAAATAGTGATATACCAGGAGTATTTCCTAACATATTCATACATTTCATTAAAAAGACACCCAAAGAGATATTAAAACATTATAGCACAGTATCCATATGCATTTCTTGACCCATTGTTTGTTCATTTATTCATATATGCAAGAAAGTAATTATTTGTACATCCCTTTTCTGTATATAACTGACAACGAATGTGAAAATCCAGTCTCACTTTTATTTCATATGGTCTATACAAAGATTCAATGCCATTAGATATAGTTCAATGTAGCAAGAATAGTTCTGTATGCATGTTATTATTTGAGGGCAAAAAGGCTTCTGAGAATTTTAGAAAAAAACAGTATCTTAATTTAACTCTTTATGCTAGTAAAATTCTGAACCTGGATGAACAGAATTAATCAATGTTCACCATCAACAAATGTGCATTCATTACTTAACAGCAGACAACGGAATTCTGAAAACAATAGATAAATCAGAGTATTTGCACTCACATAGAGAGAACAGGCACATAGTTAGTCTGATAACCCTCCACTGATTTTATGACAAGGGCATGCTTCCTTGTGATGTGGGACACAAACAAAGGACAATTAATTTGAGCTAAGTTGCAAAGGATTGGGAACTGTATTAAGGAAGAGCCCTGTGGAAAATTTTCCAGGGACTATGAAACCCACTTTATGGATTGTGACTGACATCTACACTCTCCATATACAACAGTACAACTTGTGTGACAAAAGTGTCTTCAAACTTTCTTATGGGAAATCATGTTACTTGAATAACATATCTTTTTGAAGCCATATGCAGTCTAGATCAGTGTTTCTAAGCCTGTGGGTTGTGACCTCCTTTGGGGTCTATCAACCCTTTCAGAAGGGTCACCTAACACCATCAGGAAACACAGATATTTACATTATGATTCAATACAGTAGGAAAGTTAAAGCTATGAAGTAGCAACAAAAATAATTTTATAGTTGGGGGTCACCACAGCATGAGGCACTCTATGAAAGGGTCAGAGTATTAACAAGGTTGAGAACCACTGAGTGTTAACAAGGTTGAGAA
>JADRCD010185870.1:0-11670 GCA_019843815.1 Montemys delectorum | reverse complement strand
GTAGGTGTCATTGTTTTTTGGGGTATGGGGTTGAGAGAGGAGGAGCTTAAGGAACTGTCAAGGGGGGAAACTTTGGGGAAGAAATATTTAAAGAAGATTTTGATGTGAGACACCATTTTGTATCTCTTTTCAGTCTATTGGACAATTAGCTCTATATATTTTCTTTATGAAGGTAATCTTCTAATAAGTTCATCTCCATTTTATGTTAGTTGAGAATGAGGATCCTGTTGCCAGGCACTTTGTAGGTGTAGGTAGGTGTTCAGTAAGTGCTGAATGGCTCCATTCTCCTTCTGCCTAACTAATTTCTTCTTTTCCTTAAAAAAAAAAAAAAAGTGATGATTCAGAGTCAGGCCCAAATCAGAACATCTCAAGGACTGGATGTTTGTTGAAAGAAAAGAGCAATTCAAATGAGGTTTGCCTGGTAGAGATTCCTCAAGGATATACAAGAATGGATGCAATTAGCATACTCATTCTTAATGTATAAATGGGTCCTCCTGAAGTGCTGAAGTATGCTTAAAAGCAATTTGATTACGTATCTTCATCATTTCAGGATTCTCTTTGCAACCCTTTCCTTACACTGTTCACATCATCCAGGAGGAAGTTTTCCCCAGAGCAGAGGAAAGTAGACACTAGCTCTGCTAATGATCACAAATTACAGATGAATAATTCCCCTAGCACTCCTTGAGAGAAAGAACTCAACTCAAAGCCCCAGGCCCTGGGTACCTAGGCATTTTCTCATGTGACAGGGTATGTGATCATGAATAAACTCCTTCATCTTTCTGTGTTCCAGCATCCTAAACAAGTGAGAAAGCAACTTATAGTTTTGGATTGGAAGTCATAGTGTTACAACAGCAACAGCAATACTCTAACAGCTGTCTGCAGCTCTTCCCAGTTATTAATACTGAAGGCATATTCATGATGCTCAGTGATAGGGCGCTAAAAAGTTATGGCTCTTTTTCTCTGTCCTTTAATTCTGAAGCCTCATGAGAGCATATGAACACACACACACACACACACACACACACACACACACACACACACTTACCTTTTTTATTTTGTTTTGTTAGATGCTTTCAGTATTAAAAAAAGAGATAATAATTTAATAGTGATTGTACTTAATCCATATGTGATGTAGTGGTTTGAATAGGAATGGTCCACATATTTTGAATGTTTGTGCATAGGAAGTGGTATTTTTAGGAGGTATGACTTTGCTGGGGGAAGTATGTCACTGTAGGGGTGGACTTTGAAGTCTCCTATGCCCAAGCTATGCCCAATGTGGTAGACAGTCTTTTTCTGCTGCCTGCGAATCAAGATGTGGAACTCTCAGCTCCTTCTCCAGCACCATGTCTGCCTGAATACTACCATTCTTGCCACCATGATGATAATGGATTAAAACTCTGAAACTATAAGCCAGCCCCAGTTAAATGTTTTCCTTTATAATAGTTGTCTTAGCCATGTATTGTCTCTTCAGAGCAATAACCCTCTAAATGAGATAGAAGTTAGTACATTAACATCAGTGTTGTGCTTTCTAAACCATGGGATAAAGGATATCTTTCTATTCATTTAATTCAGCTGCCCTAGTAGTACAATTGGTTAGCACATGGTACTCACAGGTAGAATTGTTTTCAGAGATTGAGCCTCCCTTGAGTTCCAGTGATAAAACTCTTTTATCATGATGAGTCATCCTTTTAATATCTCAAGGGAATCAACTCGTCAGTATTTTTTATGTAAAACCATGAAGTTGATCCTTTCAAGCGCCTACCCTATTAATATTGCAATGTGCATTAGTTGGGCATTCCCCTCTCTCCTGCCTGCATACACAACTGGATTTTAACCCTGATGATGTATTTTCTCTAGAAAAGTTTCTCAGAATCTGGAGAGATGGTTCAATGATTAAGAACATGTACTCTCTGGTAGTTTGGTTCCAAGCACCCACATCGGGCAGCCCACAACCTTCTGTACATAACTCCAGCTCTAGGAAGAGTATGTGAGCCTTTGATCTCCATGAGAACATACAAATATGATTTTTAAAAGGTTCTTTGAATGAATGAATGATACCTGTGTCTTCTAATCTGTGCGTATATGTGTATGTATGTGTACATGTATGCATACAAAGATGTGTATATGCATGCATGAGTTGTTATTTGAACATGAACTGCTGTCCATATGCTTCAGCTTAAACGTAAGGTATCCTTCTATAACCTGTTTTGAAAGATTCTGGAGCCTTTAAGGAGGTAGAGCCTTGCCCGAGGAAATGGGTGACTAAGGTATGGACCTTCAGACTTTGTAGCCTCACAACACAACAATGTTCCTTCTCTGCAAGTGAAGAGCTACCCTGTGATCTGTCTACCACAGTCTTAGACCATAGTCCTGCTTGTACTCTGACAGAAAATCAGACCCTGCTCCAGGAAGTAGTTTGTTGTTGAGTATTTGCTCACTGTAATGAGAAAAGTACCCAGAGCAGCGTGTCTACACAACTGGGGCAGTGCTGCACTATAGCTCGACCTGGCCTTTGCTTCCTTCAGCTTTCACTTCTTTCACACACCACAGACACTAGTAAAGCTTCATTGAGCTCCAGTTTGATCACATGGATCATTTAATCTTGCTGATAGCTGTTAGCAAAGAACAGATGAGATGCTCTAAGGAAAAGTCTTAGCACATGGCCTAGCATGAAGCAAAAAGCCTTGACTAGGGCCAGTGAGATGACTCCGTGGTTAAGAGCACTGATTGCTCTCCTGGAGGTCATGAGTTCAAATCCCACCAACCACACGGTGGAATACAATCATCTGTAATGAGAAACAAATAAAAAAATCCTATGGGCTGAGAGCTAGCAGAGACCAGAGCTAGCAGGGCCAGAGCAAGAGGGAGAAGGGAAAGAGAAAAAAAAGCCTTGACTAAAAAGAGGAAAGTGCCCATTGAAATCAGGTAGGTTTGGTAAGTTACAAGCATGCTTAATCTGTGCACTTTTCCAGATAGATAGTTTTTCTTAAAAAAAAAAAAAAAATACTATTCAGTTAACATGACGCTACAGTGGTGGGGTATGGTGACATACATCAACCCATATGCATGGTGAAAACAACTTCACCAGTCATCCAGATGTGCAAATACTGATAGAATTGATGTTCGAGACAGATGTGGGCACAGTACCTCAGGCTTCCTTCAATGGTCTGCATCTCCCTGATTTAACCCTGATGTTTTTGCCCCTAACTCAACTTTCAAGGTCTTTCAGCCCAGAGCTGAGCACGAAATTCCTCATGCAATCACTAGGTGGCATGGGACCATTCTCTGGAAGAGAGCGTGGCTGAATGGCTGCCCTAAACCACAGACTGTAGGAATTTAAAGTAAGGTCAAGTATCTGAGTCACAGCCTAAGTCATGGCTGGATCACATCCAGGAGTAAGAACATCCTATGCAATGCTTCCTTGAGTCTCTGCTTTTACACAAATGGAGTAGATGCTGTGGTGCTTTCCAGAGACTGCTGCTGGGAGATCACAAGCACAGGGCCACCCTGGGCTACAAGGTGAGACAAGAAAAGAAGAAAGAGAATGAGGGAAAGAAAGAAAAGAGGACAATGAGGAGAAAGGAAATGGAAAGAAGTAAAGGAGAGAGAAAAGAGAGAGAGAAGAGGGAGAAACAGAGAGACAACGAGACAGAGAAAGACAGAGAAAGAACGAAACACCAAGAGAGGAGAAATAAAGAGACAGAGAGAGACAGAGAGACAGAGACAGAGAGAGTCAGAGAGAAAGAGAGGACAGACAGAGAAAGACAGAGAGATGAAGAGAGAGACAGAGAGACAGAGACATAGAGAAAGGATTGCTGGAGAGGTGGCTCTGTAGTTAAAAATGTGTGCTGTTCTTGCAGAGTACCAGAGTACAGTTCCCAGGATCCACATGAGATGGCTCACAGGCATCTGTAGTTCCAGGGATCCAAAACTTTTTTTGTTCTCTACAGGCACTCAAGTGTATATAGACATAAGTGCACACAGATGTACACACATATAAAAAATTAAAATTTACTGGAGAAAGAAAGGATCAATTTACCTTTCGGATCTAGCCCATCTGATTCTTGAAAGGGTACATGAGCCATAGAAGCTAAGGTTTACTCAGACTCCTTGGGTTACATTTCATGGTGGAGATCAGAATTGACCACTTATTAAGAAAACCGTCCCCTAAGTTTGGCCACCTTCAGCTGCAACTCTCTGTCAATGGCTTTCCAACTATGAGAACTTGGACATCATTCTTCATGCCTCAGTTTCTTCACCTGCAACAGGATGTTATACTCTATTCTAACCCCAGGAGGAAGAGAATGAGGTGGTGTTTAGAACTCTGAGAGAGTGGCTTGCGTACGGCAGGCACCACAGGCAACAGTGTCACCAGTGTCTCTAGTGTGGTTTGGAATTCAGAACAAGTATGTCACTCAAAGGGCAGTATGAGAAGCATCTGAGATGGCACAGTCCAAGGGGACAGAGAAAACACCCCTTGGGGATTGGCTGTCAGAATATTAAGTTTACAGTGTCCCAATACCAAGTATGATTCCTTTCTAAAAATACACAGCAAGGTCTGAGAGTGTTGGTCAGTGGAGACTGTTTCCTATCACACTTTCAGTCCTGGATTTGATCCTCAAATACAACTACAAATATTAAACAAATAACCGAGTAAGTGGCTAAATCACATGTGGAGAGCTCAGGGGTTGGCCAAGGACTGCCTCTTTCTTCCTCACAAGTCCTATTTGCTCCAGAGAACTTTAACTACGCACCATGACAACAGCGTTCAGCTGTGCAGTAGAATGAATGCTCTGCAGGGCGACTCAGAGGCTTCCAGAGCCCAGTGGACAACTTCCTACAGGTGCTAGCCCATGGGCTGGCACCTGCTCTGACACCATGACCTTCATTCACAGCCAGATCTCAGGGATCTGACATTCATGGTGGCATAGACCTCTCTGAAGCCTCCACACACTGCTGGAGGCTGGCACCTGCACACTCTGCTGGAGGCTGGCAGTAGTACTGTCTAACATGTCCTTTAGTCATTTAACCCACAGCATACACTGGCACATCTATTGTATATGCACACTAGCATATACAGGGATATTAACACGCAGACAGCCAGAGTCAAATATGTGTGCGCACATGGATGTGTGCAGGTGTGTGTGTGGGGGGGGGTGCAGTCCAGAGGTTGAGGGTGGATTTCTTCCTCAGTCACTCACTGAAGCTGGCATGTGCCATTTGGCTAAACTGGCTGTGAGCCTCAAGCATCCTCCAGTCTCCAGTCTCCAGTTTCCACCTCCCTGGTATTGGGATCACTGGTATACTGCTGCACCCAGCTTTTTATATAGGGACTCAATATTAACTCAGGTCCTCCTGTTTGCTTGACAGACACTTTACTGACTGAGCCATCTCCCCAGCGCCTCCATGAACCTTTAAGTGGTGTTCTTAAGCACATGAAATAGATTACATCCAGTCACAAAAAGGACCCTGAGTCTCCATAATAGGTTACCTACCAGAACCCTACCCAGAAAACTACAGCAACCATGTTGTAATCTTTGTTTATTTTCACAATCAGTTGCTGAAGCTGGAACTGATGAGTGTATCTTTCCCGTCTTTGTCATGGATCCTTGAATGGCGTCATCAGACCTTCTCTGAATCAGTAAGCCCTGCCCATGTTAGTCTCACTCTGTTGGAGGCTGGAGGAATCTTCCAGATTATGTTGTTTATTCCAGGAGAGCCGGCATTGCCTTCTGCTCCTTGAAATCACAGCAAGCTGATTCAGAACACTCCACTTATCACCCTTTTTAAATTATGAGATTGAGAAAACTGCTAAGCACACCCACCTTATGTTGAGGGAGGCCCATCTCTATCTGGCAAGATGTGTGCCAACAGCTAATCCTTTGTCTTTATACAGCAATTCAAACCAAGTACATTGGTTTACATGACCAACAAGAGTGAACAGAGTTTTGAGTTTAATGAGAATCACTCCTCCCCTTCCCCATGAAAGTCTCACTTCATCCCTGATTTGATGTTTTGCAGACCAATTTGTAAGGGCTGCTATGCTGCTTGTCATTAAAAAAGGGTAAATCTTTCCCGAATACATTCAAGCTCAATCATGTGCACATGTATGTAGGTACATACATTTTATTGAAATCACAACACCGAGACAAGTCATTCCTCATCTGATAGCCCATTTGAAACCATTCCCAGCAAGAAGGCAACAGAAGAGGCAGAGACAGAGAAAGATGGCTAAAGACTGAGGGTCTCCTCAGTCAGATTGAAACAATCTGAGAGATTCCAAATCTCTCCTCCTTTGTCAGATCAGTTATGATGATGACTTTGTACTCTCAGAAAAGATGCCCTCCAAATTCGGATACCAGCTTTAGCCATGGAAGAGTGGAGACAGCTGGAGGATGCTCCCATATTAATTCTTCCTCCTCTCTGCTCACCTGTTAGTTCCCATAGTGAAGTCAACTGCACCAATAGAAGCAATTTTCTTAAAAACAATCCCTTGTATAAATGATTCCCACTGTTTTACAATGTATCACAAAATAGCAAGTTTATTATAATATTAAACATAATATAATATTCAATACATGTCAAGAATGCACTCTGATTATAATCCCCTCCCAGTACCTTTTCTTGCCCTCCTCCCTCACTTCCAGTGCTCTCTCTCTTCTTCTCAAATACTCCCCCTCCCACTATCATGTAGAGATATGTTTTCCTGTTTTTATTTTATGTATATTGAATTCAGGTTCTCAGTATCAGAGAAAACATACAGTTTTTGTCTTCCCATTCTCACCTTATTTCCCTTAGTACAAATTTTACCAATTCTTTATATTTTCCCTCAATGAGGTGAATACAAGTCTATCACAGGTGTATATATGCATACACACAGGAGATGCTCCTGCTGCGGAAGGAAGAAGTGTCTGCAGAGAAATTAACTAGTTTTATGTCAACTTTACACAAACTAGAGTCATCAGAGAGAAGGAAACCTCACTAAGAAAATGGCTCCATAAGATCCAACTGAAAGACATTTTCTTAATTAGTGATCAATGTGGGAGAACCCAGCCCATTGTATGTGGCACCATCCCTGGGCTGGTGGTCCTGGGTTCTATGAGAAAGCAGGCTGAGCAAGCTATGGGGAGCAAGGCAGTGAGCTGCACTCCAAGTTCCTGCATGGTTTGAGCTCCTGTCCAGACTTCCTTTGATGATGAAGTGTGATGTGGAAGTGTGAGCCAAGTAAACCCTTCCCGCCTTACACTGCTTAGCCCATGGCGTTTCATCACAATAGGAGGAACCCTAACTAAGACAACAAGTAACCACAAATAAGGAAAACTCGAGGGAACATTACACAACCATCCCAGTCTCTGATCATTGCAGCTTTTCTGAGAGTGCAAAATCAGAAATCTATCAAGCATATTTACACATTTTCTTTTTTCTTAATGAGCATTTTAGCTGATTTTACCAGGGACTACTGCAGAGAGTCACAGTAAAGCCAATGCACAGGCCTCTCTACTGTGGATTGATTCCTTCACTCCAAATATACCCAGGAGTCCAGAGGTAGCACAGCTGGATCATGTTCTATTTTCAGTTAAAATTAATAATTCTTAGCTAACAACAGAACTCAGCAAGGGCAGAACAGAGTAGCCTAAAGCAAGGCTACAGATATATTTCAACACAAACTCAAGCCAACATTTGATTTGGTTCAAAGAACAAACACCATGGATAGATAAAGAGGAAATCCACCTACTGGGTGGAGTCTCTCCTTTTCGCCACTGCCTTTCAACATTGTCTTGGGGAGAGACTACAGAGAGCAAGCGAGCTTTGGTTGGATTTAGACCAAGAACTCTGGTCCCTGACTGTGCACCAGCTTTGTATGTCTACACGACTTTTGTTTACATGTTTATGTCCTGCATTATGAGTTTGTGTCTGTGTGTTTACCTTCTTGAGTTTGTCAGTGGGCTCACACAGTGGATGTGGCAGTGAGTGCTGTGGGTTAAGGGTCATGGTAGACCCTCCCCCTGCCAGCCTCTAGCATTACACTCTGTAAGATGCTTCATAGACTCCACTAAGGAAAACTCGGTCATTCTCAGTAGACCCTAGGGCCTGTGATGTTAAGCAGCATACATGAGGGAAAGTAGAATCCCCGTGTCCTGTTCTCCATTGCTGTGATAAAACATTATCCAAAATTAACTCGGGGAGAAAGTGTTTATTTGCCTTACAGATTGCAGTCCATCACTGAGGGAAGCCATGGAAGGAACTCAAAGCAGAAGCTTGAAGCAGAACCCACAGAGAAATGCTGCTTAATGGCTTGCCCACCCCCGTGGCTTGCTCTTTTTTACACAGCCCAGACCCACTAGCCTAGAGATGGCACAGTGAGCTGGGCCTTCCTATATCAGTTAGCAGTTATGAAAATGCCTCATAGTAATGGCCACAGGTCAATCTAATTTTTCTGTGGCTTCAAGGAAGCTGTGGCATATTGGGGGGCAGGTATAACACCTTCGGATATACCTCTGCCAAGAGGCCCTAGCGTCTGCCATCTATCTCTGACGTCTCCTTGTAAACCAATGTACTGTTGAACTTGGAAAGGAAACTGAATCAACATTAGCCCAGCTCACCACTGACCACCCACCTCAGACCCCAATGCAACCTCAGCGTTTTAAATGCCCTGTGTGCCTGTTATGGCATTTGTGGGATACGAAGGCTTCCCCTGAAGGATTGTGTACTAAAAGGCTTGGTATAAGCTGACATGCCTTGGGGAAGTGACTAGATCCTTGGGTGATCTGTTCTAATCAAAGGATTAATCCTTTGATGACATCTTAATTTTAATAGCAGGATTAGGAATGGTAGGAAGAAGAGGCTAGCATTAGGAAGTGGGTCACAACCCGGGCAGACATACTATGTCCTTAGCCTCCATCTGTCTTTGTTTCCCATTTCTCTTAAGGTAAGCAACTTTGCCATGCCCTGCTGCTATGAAGCCTCATGACCTAGAGACAGAGAATCAGCTGACTCTGGGTGAAACCATGAGCCAAAATAAATAGTCTCCCTTTTACATCATTTCACTAGCATCTGCTGGAGTGGAAGAAAGGTTGGTAGCACAATGCCTATTCCTTTTTTATTGCCTGGTGTAACATTCCGAGTTCTGTCCCAGAGTCTTGAGGATCAGGTGGTGGCAGACAGACATCGCTTCTGCCTTCACAGAGAGCATTCTTTGCTAAGCACCAGAAGATGAGGCGTAAGATAAATCAGTAAGCAATGTTTACTTGTGTTCATTTAGTCACTTGTGAATTCAGTTTGATTTGTATTAATTTATCTTTAATTTATCCTTTATTAGCTAGAAATAAGTGCTTAGGCAAAAACTAACATGGAAGGAGACAGGAGTGTAATTCATTGGCTGTGCAAGGCAAGAACCGGAGATTTATGGGACAAGTTTTGTGTATCTGGAGGAGACAAATTTCAGGCAGAGGGAATTAAAGTTCAAAGATCCTGAGGTGGGAACGAGTTTGCTAGTGTGGTGGCAGCAGAGGGAACCTGGGAGGAGAGATCATAGAAAGGAAGGATTCAGGGCTGGGCAGGCCTCTAAGAGCTGTGCTGGATCCCAGCAAGGCCAGATCCTGGCAAGAGTAGGCTCTGGGAAATGAGAACAGAAATCTGCATCCTTCAGGCCTGCACCTCACACACTGGCAACGTGAGAGCAGAGTGCTAGCATAGATTACCAGGAGTGAGGCTCGGTGCTACTCAATATCCAAGCAGCCTCGCTTTAAGACACCCTGAAAGCCAAACGCCAGTTGGCTACAAACTCCATTCCCATTCCAGCCTCTGAAGCCCACATTCCAGTGTCTGCAAACCCTTTTCTACCAGAGAATAGACTTGACATCTGCTGTCAGTTGAAGCTGGCAAGACTGAGAACCCACAGGGAATTAGCAAAAATACCCAAATCCCTGTTCTTAAGGAAATTCTTAAGGGAAAGGATGAGACCCACAATTCTGTTCCCCAGACTCATAGTCTTCTTTACTACCGCATCTGGATTTCAACGAAATCCAAAGCTGCCTGTAGCTGATGAGTCACTGTGTGGAATCCCAGGGGACGATCTTGCACAACAGGCTGTTTCAGCCCTTCTGTTCCAGTGTAGCCTCCTCTCCTGAGTTTCCTCTTTACCTTCTTCCAAGCGTTCCTGCTTATGGGGGAGGGGTGGAAAGAGAGAGAGGGAGGGAGAGGAACAGAAAGAGAGGGAGGGAGAGGTGGGCGGAGAGATACTCTTGCCTTTTTGTCTTGTTTCCTTTTGTTTTTCTGGCTCTTACCCTCAGTCAAACGCTTCCTTGCCCTCCTTCTTCTCATGCATATGTCTCCAAGTTCATCTCTGTGGCCTCCCCTCCTCTGCCAGGAGGCATCTGTTATAAGCTATCTTCTTCCCTTCCAAGCCCACAAGCTGGGGCCCCCATGAATGCAAGAAGTGAAATCACCATGTAGCCCTCCAATGGAGAGCAGAAACTTGGCCCAGGGCATTTGTCTTCCTAGTCGGCCAGTTGCCTACAAGGGAACACCACTTAAAGAGAGGCAGTTTGTTGGCAATGCCTGGCACTATGGGACAGGCTAGTTCTAGCTGTGACTTGCCTGCTGTGCTACTACCATTGGAGGAAAGATGTTTCCTGAGTTGGAGGTGCTTTTGACATGACAAGGGTCAAACATGTAAATATTCAATATCTATCCAAGTTGCCATTACATGGGGAAAGTCCGGCTTGAAAGCACCCAGGATAATTGTGGTTTTGGTCGAGTCCAGCTTCAGGAGTGAGATTTGAGGGGCCATAAAAAGCCATCACCCCAAATCCACCACCTCAACACACTAGTTTCCTTCGATCCATCTCAGGGGCAGATCTGTACACATGTCACTTTTACTTTAGATTAAATACTTTGTAGCCTAGCAGGACCATCCTCAGTTGTCCCAAAATGTAGAGGAAGTCAGGGATCTCCAGATATACTGAGTACTGGAGCCCATCAGTCCATTCCTGCCATTGTTTCTTGAAGCCAAATGGTGGTGCCCTTGAAAATCGGTTCTGTAAAATTCAGAGATATGTCTTATGAGACTGACATGCTATCCACTGCACTAACAAGCCTCTTTAAGATTCACATTTTAGCAATGGAAATCTATAGAAGCTGCAGGTCCTTGAAGGAGAGTAATCACACTTCTTCAGGTGAGAGTGCTTAGTGATGCAAGATCACAACTTTTTAATATTCTTACAGTCTGCCATCATCCTGTTCCCCATTCCTACTCTCTCCTGTATGTTTCATGGCCTTTTATATAATCTGTGGGTTGATCTATGATTTTCCTATGGTGCCAGCTCTCTCTGCTCTAGCCTTCCTGAAGCCATACAGGCTGTGTGGTATGATGGCTGAGAACCTATAAGCTGGGCTCACATGCAGACACAACCACCTTGGTACAGTATGGAGAACTCTGTTTTCCTGAGCACCAATATGCTTGTCCGTAAAAATGGAGAGACTGTGACACTTGTCCTATTGCTATAACCTTGAAATCACATGAGATGCTCAAAGGTCTGGGGACACGTTTTGCACAATGGATTACTTAGTGCATACCAGATTCTGGCTTCAAGACCCTCCAGGCTCTGGGCCTCTTCTTTGGAAACACTCAGAAGGAAAATATAATAGTTAATAGCATCATTCACTTAG
>JADRCD010185869.1:0-10294 GCA_019843815.1 Montemys delectorum | reverse complement strand
GGCCTTGGGCTTGGATAGCAAGCAATCCCTGTGTTTAACTACAGAGCATGTCCAAATGTCTCACCATCCCCACTTTTTAGCACTTTCTTCCTAGGTATTCATTCATACACAGTCATTCAGTTATTTACTGAGGACCTACTATGTACCAGGCCTCCAGACCCTGCTCTTGAAGACCTACTATTCTGTTGGAGTAATCATACACCCACCAGCACAAACAAGCCACAGTCTCGAAGTAATCATAGCTCATTCTCCATCTGCACACTCATGACCAAGTTCTGGCCTGTCCACTGAGCAGCCCTCCTCCACCTCACCACCACTACCTGGAGTGCAGCACAGGGATGGAGCACTTGGTAAGGATGCTGCCCACGATAATGGCTTCTCGCAGGGTGCAGGTGCCAGACTCACACAGCGGGATCAGGATTCCTAGGCAGAGTCAGATGCAGTGGCTTTTAGTCCGTGGCGAGGGAAACGAGGTGCAGCTCCCAGCAGCCCCAGTCATCAAGGACCACCAATGGGATACAACCATTCACCAATCACGAAGTAAGAGCTCCAGCCCCCTGCTTCTGCATTTTACCTTTGAACCAGGCTCCAGGCTTGAACAGAGCCTTCTTGAGTGCCATGTAGAGGTGAAAGTTGAGTCGCTTGTATTCAGCAATGTCATCTCGTACTCGGGGAAGCAGGACAAGGTTGTAGAAGCGCTGGGCCATGCGTTCCTTCAGGTTAGAGGCAAAAATCCTAGCAGGGTGGGAGTTTTCAAGTTACAGGAGAGCCTGGCCCTGGCCTTTTAAAAATCACCATGGATGGTACATTCAAAAGGTTTTATAGTAAGACATGGGGACATCATTTCAGAAAGGGTACAAGGGACTTGTGTGCACACACACCCAGGTCAGTTTAGAAAGGCAGAAGACAGCCACAGATGGACCCCAAACAGAGTACATACTGTCTCTAGTGTTTGGTTTTAACTTTTCATTGTGTGTGTGTGTGTATTTTGCCTGCATATATGCCTACACACCATGTATGTGCCTGGTGCCCATTGAGGTCAGAGGAGAAATCAGATCTCCTGGAGCTAGTGAGCCACCATGTCGGTGCTGGGAATTGAACCCAGATCCTCTAGAAGAACAAGTGATCTTAACAGCTGAGCCATCTCTCTAGCCCTATGTGTTTTTGTTTTTCTTTCTTTTCTTTTAAAAAGATATTTATTGCCAGGCAGTAGTGGCGCACACCTTTAATCCCAGCATTTGGGAGGCAGAGGCAGGCAGATTTCTGAGTTCAAGGCCAGCCTGGTCTACAGAGTGAGTTCCAGGACAGCCAGGGCTACATAGAGAAACCCTGTCTCGAAAAAACAAAAAAACAAACAAAGATATTTATTTTTATTTATATGTGAGTACACTCACATGTCAGATGTCTTCAGACAAACACAGCAGAAGAGGGCATCGGATCCCATTACAGATGGTTGTGAGCCACCATGTGGTTGCTGGGAATTTTTTTTTTCCTAAAGATTTATTTATTTTTATATGAGTACACTGTAGCTGTCTTCAGATACACACCAAAAGAGTGCATCAGATCCCATTACAGATGGTTGTGAACCACCACCTGTGGTTGCTGGGATTTGAACTCTGGACCTCTGAAAGAGCAGTCAGTGCTCTTAGCCACTGAGCCATCTCTCCAGCCTAAGTGGTTGCTGGGAATTGAACTTAGGACCTCTAGAAGAGTAGTCAGTGCTCTTAACTGCTGAGCTATCTCTCCAGCTCCTGTTTTTCTTAAAAATGCTGCTGCTGGAGCCCGAGGCCTTAAGTGTATTATTTAAATAGAGCATCTTGTGCTACTTCCCTAGGCCAGTTTGTGCTGGCTACTCAAGAGAATCAGAACTATCAAGCTATTCTTCCACAGCAGAGCTGTAGCTTGGAAATGAAAAGCCCTTCCCACAGAAGTGTACCACAGGACTTAGTCATGAAAACAAAAGAGCAGGGGGCTGGACAGATGGCTCAGAGGTTAAGAGCACTGGCTACTCTTCCAGAGGACCTGAGTTCAATTCCCAGCAACCACATGAAGGCTCATAGCCATCTATAATGAGATCTGGTGCCCTCTTCTGGCCTGTAGGCATATATGTAGGCCGAATACTGTATAGATAGTAAATAAATCTTAAAAAAATAATAAAATAAAAACCAACAGATGCTAGGCAGTGGTGGCACATGCCTTTAATCCCAGCACTTGGGAGGCAGAGGCGGATTTCTGAGTTCGAGGCCAGCCTGGTCTACAGAGTGAGTTCCAGGACAGCCAGGGCTATACAGAGAAACCCCGTCTTGAAAGACAAAAAAAGAAACCAATAAATAAATAAAATAAAATAAAATCAAAGTCATATCTGAAAATATTTCTGAAAGGGCTAGAGAGATGGCTCAGTGGTTAAGAGCACTGACTGCTCTTTCAGAGGTCCTGAGTTCAAATCCCAGCAACCACATGGTGGCTCACAACCATCTGTAATGAGGTTGGATGCCCTCTTCTGGTGTGTCTGAAGACAGCTGCAACGTACTTACATATAATAAATAAATAAATCTAAAAAAAAAGAAAAAAGAAAAAAGAAAAAGAAACAAAAAACCTCCAAAAGAGCAAAAGTTAAGGGAACCCCAGGAACAAGTCCAAGGGAGAGACCCATGGGCCAAGTGAATGGCTCCGACAGGCCGAGCGGTTCAGACAGGCAGAGTCTGAACACCCTACACCCTGCCACCCTGGCCCACCTGTGCTACCTGGTGGCTTGATACATGGCAGCTGCAGTCCAGGCCTCAGGCTCAGTGACATAAAGGATCTGCTCCCAGTTGGACAGTGCAGGGATGATCTTAAAAGCCTTGGGCAGCTTCCCACTGCGGTACTT
Source organism: Montemys delectorum (assembly GCA_019843815.1). NCBI lineage: Eukaryota > Metazoa > Chordata > Mammalia > Rodentia > Muridae > Montemys > Montemys delectorum. The sequence goes on along the minus strand of JADRCD010185869.1, from coordinate 7,425 downwards.
ACACAGCACCTGGGGATGAGGGAAGCAAAATCAGCAACTGTTCCTGGCCCCGTCGCTCGCTTGCTCGCTCCCTCCCTCCCTCCCTCCCTCGCTCCCTCGCTCGCTCGCTCATCTCCACAACATTCTAGAAAGACTCATTCTCCAGCTGATCAGAGTTTAGTAGACTTCTAGGGTCAGCAAGAGACAGCGCGAGAACCTGAGCCTACCAGCTCTGCTCCAATCCTGTCCTCGATCGCCACGGCTTATTTGGTGGGGGCCGTGGATGAGAGCCCACCCCGAGTGAGGATCTCCCAGCACACAGCACACACACACCCCCCTTAGCTCTTACCTCCCGCACTCCTCTGTAGACTTCCAGGACCCGGGGATCTAGCTGAGGCATAGGGAAGCCCGACACCTCTGACATGACAGTCTCCACCTCTGTCTGCTTCTCTGTCAGCTTCTCCATGATGATGTCAGCCAGGGTGCGCCTGTGGAGACACAGGGAGAGGCAGGTGGGAAGAACGAGGTTCACTGCCCATCAGACGGTAAAGCCCCTCACCCTGTTGGTTATTTTGGTTGTTGTTGTTTGACACAGGGTTTCTGTGTGTAGCTTTGCCTGTCTTGGAATTGGCTCTGTAGACCAGGTTGACCTCAAACTCTGAGATCCGCTTGTCTCTGCCTCCTTTGTGCTGGGATTAATGGTATGAGCCAACACTGCCTGGCTCCTGTTTATTAAAAAAGAAAGCCAGTGGTGGTGGTATAAGCCTTTAATCCCAACACTTGGGAAGCAGGCTGATCTTTGTGAGTTTAAAGGTCAGCACCATCTAGGCTGGACAATGAGACCATGTTTCAAAGTTAAAAAAAAAAAAGAGTCACAAAACAGCCCCAAACAGAACAAGAATGCTTCACAAACTTGGATGTCATCCTTGCCAAGGGCCACATCTCTGTCACTATTCTAATTTTTAGTATACATCAAGCCGGAAGTGAGCAATTCCCCTGGATGCTGACAAATCGTGATCCTTCTAGGACACGGGGACACCCAGTCTTGGCTCCTCTCAGCCACCTCAAAGTGCTGCAGAGGGAACAGGACCTGGATGTCTCTGCCTTTGAGACAGAGCCAGCAGTAGTGGGGACATTAGGCTCTTGGACTCTGAAGTCAGTCAGCCCTGGCTCTTCTATCCCTTGTATGATCTTGGGCCTGTCACTTGACTCTTCTATGCCTCAGTTTCCTCATCTGTAAAGTGGTGACAGTAAAAGGAAGCACCCTGGACAATCAACTGAAGGATAAAATCAAAGACTGCAGCTCACAGAACTCTGACAGGGCCAGCATGTCCTGAGGGCTGTTTACTTCAAGCACACTTACCACTGCTCACAGAATGGAAAGCAACTTCTGAGTACAAACTGGAGCTCTGCACCAGGCAGTGGTGGGGCACAACTTTGATCCCAGCACTCAGAAGGCAGAGGCAGGCGGATTTTTGTGTGTTTAAGGCCAGCCTAGTCTACTCATACAGCACTTGCCTAGCAAGGATGAGACCCTGGGTTCTGGCCTCCAGCACAAGGAGAAAAGAGAGTTTCTCTGCTGTCTTTTACTGTGCCAGGAAGCATTGGATCTGGGACTTTCCAGACTCGTGACTCTGGTGGCAGGTGCCTTCATTCCCCTACCCCACACAGGCCTGGGGACCAAGACCCAGGGTCAACAACTCACCTGAGCTCTCCAAGGCTTTCTTGGGGAAAGGGTAAAATTTAAGTCTTTCACCTTCTAGTTTGGGTGTGTCATAGTACTTTCAATGTGCCTTAGGTGACAAGGTCTGACTGCTGTGTTCCCAAAGACCTTAGCCTGGTTTCTGTAGATGCCAGTAGCCATTGCTCAGAGTGCCCTCAGTCCCCTTTCCCACCATCTTGTCACTTCCGTAGAGCAACTGCAGAAAACATTCTGCTAAGTCTGTCAGCATCAAGAGCCACCAGGCATGAGGTGCTGCAAGAGAGCCCATTGGGGGGACACATCCACACTTCATGATCATTCTCAGAGCTGTCAGACACCCTAGTAGGCGAGGGTTTCTCCTCTGTTCTCTGAACCTAAGCGGCTCATTACAGTGCTACTAACGATAAGAGGTGTACTACACCACACTGATGAATAAACAGTTGGTCCCCTTTGCCCTAAGCCCACTCCTCTCCATGAGGCCAGGACCATGTGCTCAAGAATCTGACCACAGACAGCCTAAAGAACTACATGTTTAGAAGCAGCACTGATAACGCATGGGATATGTTTATGGTTCTACCTAGAGGTAAATTTAAGCCCTCCAGGAACACTTGGCAATTCCTGGAAGAACTTCTCACTACTGGTATCAAGAAGGCAGATGTCAGAGATAGCTGCTAAAGATCCTTGGGTTCTAGCTTCCACACCTAAAAAGAAGCATTGGGCCCAAACACCGTGACTAAGACTGAAAGCCCTGAGTTAAAGACTAAGCTATGAGGGCAACGTGCCAAGAATAAACACAACAGAATGGATTCCTAGCTCTAACAAGGAACTAGTGATCTAGAACTTCTACATCAGATGGGCAAAGGGGAATCTGGGTTAATCCTATTCAGAAGTGTCACTGCCAGCTATGGTCAGACCAATAGCTGTGGTCTGTGGGCACTTCCTACCAGGATCCCAACCTTTCAGCCCTACCTGGCGGGAGGGTTCTTGTTCATGAACATTTCAATAGCACGCTCATCTTCAGGGTCCACGACCACTTCTGCCTGGTGGTCCACCCCGGTCATTTTGGCTGCCTGCTCCAGGGTAGGCCATTCCTCATCCTCCTCATCCGATCCATCCTGTGGCACTCCAGGCCCTAAAAGAATAAAGACAAAATAGTCATGGTGGGCAGGGGCTTCTGAGTCAGTTCACCATTCCATGTACAGGATGCCCAGGGTGCAAGAGGGACACATGTGCAGAGGGAAGGGGCAGAGGAAGTTATAGACTACCCTTTTGTTCCTAGAGACTTGGGATCTTGAGTAAAATACAGCACATGAAGTAAGAGATGATGAGGCCAATAAATAATGGATGATATGTCACCCTCAGTGACCTAGACGGATCCATGCCATACTACACATGTGTAACCTGGTCTGTCTGGATGACCTCAAGGAACAGGTACTGTTGTTATGCCCAGTTCAAACACGGACAGAAAAGTTGATGTGCCCATAGTAAGCACTTTAGGTCCTGACTTCCCACTATGCTGCTCGCACAGTAGAACTGCATCATGTGCTAAAACTAAAACCATGGTAGAGGCAGTATGCACCACAGGCACTTAGATGAGTCAGGAGGCAGAGCCATTCAGACACATTTAAATTACTGACTCAGGTAGTCAAGGATGACCCGGAGTTCCTCAATCTCATGCCTCCACTTTCCAAGGGCTGGAATTACAAACAAGCACCACAATGCTTAACTTAACACTGAGCTCCTGATGTTGAGAAAATCTCTTGTGTTCCGTGTAACGGTTCTCTTTGTGTTAACACACATTAATTTTAGTAACAGCAGAGAGCTGAGTACAGTTGAGTTGCTATTGTTATTTTTATGAAGCATCACCCATCTTGGAGTTGTGGAAACACCTTCTCCATCACATCCCGATTAGTTTAAGCAAAAGCTGACTGGCCTATAGCAAAACTGGAAAGGATAGGCAGGACTTCTGGGCAGAGATAGGAACTCTGGGAAAGAAATCAGTTGTGAGGGGACTCAACAGCCAGACACAAAGGAGGAAATATGTGCTGTTACTAAAGAGCAGTAATGAGCCACATGGTTGAATGTAGACTAGGATAAATGGGTTAAATTGTACCAGCTAGTTGGGAACAAACCAGCTAAAGCCACACTTTCAAAATTAATAAAAGGTCTCCGTGTCCTTACTTGGGTTGAGCCATTCTTGCCATATCCTGAAGTCTTGACATTGTAGCCTTGGCTGGGTACTTCCTGAGCATATGGGATTAAAGTCATGTGCCAACACACCTTGCTGACTTTTGAAACACCACACAGAGCTGGCAAGGCAGCTGGGAAAGAGTCTAATAAACCAAAGTAGTTGAAATATTACATAGCAACAGATCACCTGCTACGGAAGTGGACTAGGGCTATGTATAGCTCGGGGGAGTACATAGAGCATGCCCAGTGAGAGCCAGGGTTGTTTGTTTAGATTTACTTATTTTACCTTACTTTAAGTGTGTGAGTGTTGACTACATGTATGTCTGTGCACAAGTGTGCCTGGTGTCTAATGGGATCAAATGCCACCTTCTGATCTTGCAACTGGAGTTACAGACAGCTATAGCCTGCTACATGAATGCCGGAAACCAAACTCGGGTCTTCTGCAGGTACAAGTGTTCTGAAAAGCTGAGGTTCTTGAGAGTTCTCCTCTGTTCTCTACACACATCATGCCACGCACATGCATACAAAATACATGTTAAACAAAAGAAGACACGTGCTATGAAACAAGTAGGGAAATGAGAGAAAATTAGGAGACGGTTGCTGACATTTGTGGGGTAAGTGTTTTGTTGTTATTGTTTGCTTTTTGTATATGAGTGAACCCTTACATCATGGAGGCCAGAAGTGAATCTTGACTCTTATTCCTTATTCCTTGGGAACTGATGACCTTGTTTTCGAAACAGGGTCTGGCTGGGACCTAGGGTTAGCCGATTAGGCTAGACTAGACTGGTTGCCCAGTGGGCCCAAGAGATCTGTCTTCAACACTGTAGCTTGGGAATTCCAAGCTGCTGTGAATGGAAGTCAGAACCTCATGCTCTGAAAGCACCTACCCCACCGCTGAATTATCTTATCCCCCTCCCTAGTTTGTGGTCAGACTTGAAACACAGGCGGACTAGACAGGACACCATCAGTCTCTAGCTGCTGAATGGACCTCGGAGGTTACAGAATACAAATTATGACGCATCCACAGTGGTCCAGGGGAGAGACTGTGGGAGCTTAAACAGGAGGTGTTCCAGGTGAATGGAAAGGGGTCTCGCTCTGATAGACAATGTCATCAGGATTTACTGTGACGCGAGAACAGGAGGTGTTCCAGGTGAATGGATAGGGGTCTCGCTCTGATACACTCTAAGACAATGTCATCAGGATTTACTGTGACGTGAGAAAGAAGAGCCCTGGATTCTGCCTGAAGCAGTGGAAGGTTAATGTGCCAACACACTCCCGTGTAGCAAACAGAGAGCAGGTTTGGGAAGGAAGTCGCAATCTTTTTTTTTTTTTTTTTTTTTGGTTTTTCGAGAAAGGGTTTCTCTGTGTAGCCTCGGCTGTCCTGGAACTCACTCTGTAGACCAGGCTGGCCTCGAACTCAGAAATTCGCCTGCCTCTGCCTCCCAAGTGCTGGGATTAAAGGCGTGTGCCACCACTGCACGGCTTGGCCACAATCTTACTAGAGTTAGATACTAGTCTTCAACTTGGAGATGTCAGGTAGACCGCTGGATATAAAAATGTGAGCTTTCTTGGAAGAACTCTGTGGGAGAAAAAGCTGGAAGTAGCCGTCAAACAGACAGCTTCAAACTGAAATTTGCTGACAGCACCACAGAAGGATCTAAAAGCTCAAGCCCTGCCTTGGTCACCCAGCAAGTTCAAGTCCAGCTTGAACAACTTAAGGAGACCCAGTCTCATAGTAAAAAAAAAAAAAAAAAATTTAAGGGCAGGTGTGGTGTCAACCACCAGTAATGCCACCACATGGAAAACAGAGGCCAAATCAGGAGTTCGAGGTCATCCTCCCCTACAGAGTTTGAGGCCATCCTGGGCTCCATGAGCCCTTACTTCAAAAAACTTAAAAGAAAGCAGAAAAGCTGCTGTAGCCTTAAAGCCATATTCGAATGAGTCAATATTGCTTTTAGGAGAAGAAAGAATGGAAGATTAAGCAACTGGAGGTGAACAACAGCTCCTCCCCAGCGAGACAGACAGGTAGCAGGCACCTACCCATTCACACCCCCCTTTAGCTTCTTCTAAACAATACTGTTTCCCCTCCCCACCGCTGGAACATTCCCCACTTGCTTTTCAGGTCTTTTTAGAAGGACATGAGAGCTGGGATACCCACCATGTAGAATTAATGTCCATCTGTTTTTGTTTAAATAGAAATATCATCATTTTTTTCCTCTCTCTTGAGAGGCAGGGCCCCCTAATCTGAAATTTACTTTGTAGCCAAGAAGGCCCTCTGCCTTGCTTCTCAAGTGCTGGGATTACAGGCGAGCATCGACACTCCTGCCTGGAATACACAACTCTAATTATTTATTTAACGTGTGCCTTGAGCAAGCCTTCTGGTGCTATCAGGAGGATCTTATTTCTGTACCAGAAAATGCCTAAAAAACGTAACACAGTTTAAAGCATTATGCAGGAGCCCACAAATACTTCAAACGCCCAGAGTGTTCCTCCTTAAAAGGGGGAACAAAACACCCACGGAAGGAGTTGCAGAGACTGAGTATGGAGCAGAGACTGAAGGAAGGACAAGCCAGCTTGATATAGCTGTCTCCTGAGAGGCTCTGACAGTACCCGATTAATACAGATGTAGAGGCTCACAGTCATCCATTGAACTGAGTACAGGGTCCCCAATGAAGGAGCTAGAGAAAGGACCCAGGGAGCTGAAGGGTTTGCAGCCCCTTAGGGCGAACAACAATATGAACTAACTAGTACCCTCAGAGCTCCCAGGGACTCAACCACCAACCAAGGAATACACATGGTGGGACTGATTGCTCTGGCAGCATGTGTATAGCAGAGGATGGCCAAGTCAGTCATCAACGGGAGGAGAGGCCCTTGGTCTTGTGAAGGTTCTGTGCCCCAGTGTAGGGGAATGCCAGGGCCAGTAAGCGGGAGAGGGTGGGGTGGCAAGCAGGGGGAGGGAGGGGGGGAACAGGGGTTTGTTCTTGTTGGTTTTTGTTTGTTTGTTTGTTTGTTTTTGTTTTTTTATTGGAGGGGAAACTTGGAAGGGAGAAATCATATGACATGTAAATAAAGAAAATAACTAATTAAAAAAAATGCTAGAACTGGTGTGAGATCACTTTCTGTTGGCTTACCTCTGGGTTCCGGAACCCAGGCGTGGAAGTGAAGGACCACGCGGCTAAATTAAGCCGCCAACTCCCTTTAATTCCAACTCAGTATTCTGATGTAGAGTGTTAGATCAGCCCAACTCACCACTCCACCCCTTGTCACTCACCCAGCCGCGTGGCGCGCTCTCGCGGTTTTGGGGGCCGATCTCCAGTCCCATGGTCAGTCTCGAGCTCCTCCTGCTGTTGCCGGGCTTGCTGCAAAATCCGCCTGCTCAAGCGGGGTCCCACGTACTCTTCCTCCTCATCGACCCCACGTCCCCGCCGTTTTTCTCGGGTCCCCGCGCGCACTGTGTTCCCAGCCAGAATCTGCTCGGCCAGAGGTGCATGCTTCTCCTGATTTCTCTCCCCACGTGTCACCTTGAGTTTAGGCATTTTTGTCGAAAAACTTGC
>JADRCD010185868.1:0-12240 GCA_019843815.1 Montemys delectorum | reverse complement strand
TTTTTTTTTTTTTTTTTTTTTTTTTTTTTTGGTTTTTCGAGACAGGGTTTCTCTGTGTAGCCCTGGCTGTCCTGGAACTCACTCTGTAGACCAGGCTGGCCTCGAACTCAGAAATCTGCCTGCCTCTGCCTCCCAAGTGCTAGGATCAAAGGCGTGCGCCACCACTGCCCGGCATCATTTATGTTTTTGTCTGGGTTATTTTTCACGTAAAAATTCAGCTTGGGCTCTGAGGGAAGTCTGCCTCTCTGCAGGGAGGACTCTTCGGGAGTCGTGTCTTGAGACTTTTTTACCTTTCTCTCAAGGATAAATTCACAAGGATAAAAACATGTGCTTTATTAAAGGGTAAACTATGTGACTCGCATGTGCCTGAGATGTAAAGGAACATTAAAGAGGGAGTGGACATTGACGGGCAACACTGAGAAGGCATGAGAGGGCGCTGTGAAACTTTGTGCCAAATCTGGTAGCTGTGCTGATTTTGTGTGTTACTGTGTATCTATCTGTGTGTGCTCCTTGTATACACCTCTGTCTACACATTTTGTGTTAAGGTGGAAACAGAACGCATACATTTTAGAAATGCAGAAGGTACTCGGTGGTCAACAGGCTTCCTCAAGTTCTTAGCCAGCCTGACTATTTTCCATTCTGTCGTCTTTGTCTCTGCATTCGATGCTGGCCTGGCTTTTATGGGGTGGACTAGCCCGGAGGCCTTGGTCCTTGTCCAGCTCCCCTGAACTCTATCCAGGTTTCGCATAACCCTTGACACTTGTGTACAACTTCCCCCGGGGGGGTTCTTTTCACTTAGGCCCCCTCTACTTACCACCGGCATCTTCTCATAGACACGAATGGAAGACAGTCTATCTGCAGAAAAGCAAAAGGAACAGTTGGTATGCCCGTGGCTCCTCCTCAGCCCCACAGCACACGGACCGCAGCTTCTGTACCTGAAGGGTTCCCACGGACCTTTTCCATTTTCTCTTTCAAAGACACGATTTGTTTTTCCAATTGGTCATTCAGCTCCAGCTGGGTCTCATACCGGGTTTTCCACTCACTGCCTGGATAAAAATGGGAAGAGGAGATCACCCCCAATGCCACTTATTTGTTCCTTAAAAGAATACAAATCCGGGCTGGGGGAATGAGTTGAAATGGCAAACAAACACCAGTACAGACTGGATGTGTTACCAGGACAGCCAGCATTCCACATCTGCGCTGCTAGACACAGACAGCCTTCCAACACTGAGATGCACATCCTCCCAGGCGGAAGCACAGAATCACTACACCAAATTCCTCATGGAAGAGGAGGAAAGAGGCCCCAAATTACTGAACATACCTCCAAGAGACACCACTGATCCCAAGTAGATGCAACTCTAGCTCTGACCATGTAACTGAAGCCATCTTTCCCAACTTGCATCATGACAACAGAAGCTTTATAGATAAGAATGCTATCAAAATAATTAAATTTTTATTTATATAAGTATATTTCATCAGTTTAATAATATGCTACTATGGATACAAAACACAGACCTCCCCTCAAAAAGCATAAGAGGGTTGATTCGTAGTTAAGCACCAGTGACCACAGCCCAGGAAAATGGATTCAAGTTGCCCCAAATACCACATCCTGCCACAGATGAGTTTGTATACAGCTTATTAGTTACAGAACTAAGAAAGTCATAAGTTAAGCTATTTACCTACTATACTTGTATGTCCATACATAGGTAGGATATAGTACAAGTGGGGCAAATTCTATGGTAGCCTTGGATGCTGTCTGGTCACATTCTTGGCTTTTGGATTGGTGGAAGCTAGGCATTTGCTGGGAATGTACTGCAAGGTTTCACTTCATAGTCAAAGGATATTACATTAGACTCAGAGGTAAGACATGAGGTTATGAGCATATGCCCAACATATGCAAATCATTGCGTGCAATACAACATAGACTAAAGAACAGAAATCACATGATCCTATCCATAGATACAGGAAGAACCATTGACAAGGCAAAGCATCCCTTCACAACAGCACCAAAGAAATCACCGATTGAAAGAACATTTTTCAACACAATAAAACATACAGCCAACATTGTGCTGAATGCAGAAAAACTGAGAGCGTCTCCTCTACAAGTGCAGACAGCTCCCTCCCTCTATTCTTATTTAACAAAGGGCTGAAAGCCCTAGCTGGAACGCCAAGTGAGTGACAGAGGCAGAGAGGGGGAGCGAGAGGTCAGAGGACCACTGCAGCTGATAGGGTGGATCCTAAATACAACCAATAGCTCTCCAAAGCAGCAGGAGACAGAGTCAGCACGCACCAAGTAAGGGCGCTTCTGATTAGTGGACATGAACTTGCTGGAAAATAAATACAGTTAAAAGAATAAAAGACATTCACAGCAACTTCAAGAACGAAAGAAAACAGGGATGCTAGGAATGAATTTAACCAGGAGGTAAAACTGCTATAGTGAACGCTTTAAGACCAAAGGGGACATCCACCGGAAGTCCTCCTGTGCTCACAGCTGGCAGAATTAATACTGTAAACTATTTATAAAAATGATCTGCAGACACAACACAATCCCTGTCATATTTCAAGGGAAGTCTTTGTGTGAGTAGAGAAAACAGTGAAAAATACATATGGAAGCATAAAAGGCCCCTGAGCCACAGTGATCTTAAGTAGAAAGAGTAAAGCTGGAGGTATAAGACTGGCTTCAAATTATACTAAACAACCCCTAAAAAAACTGCATGGTATTGGCACAAAAGCAGATATGGAACCATGGAATAGAATATCGCAGTGGCTCTCAACCTTCCTGATGCTGCAACCCTTTAATATAGTTCCTCGTGTTGGGGGGACCCCCAACCATGAAAGTATTTCATTGCTACTTCTTAACTGTAACTTTGCTATTGTTATGAATCATAACAGTAAATCTCTGATATGCAGGACATCTGATATTGTGACCCCTGTGAAAGCATCGTTTGACTCCCAAAGGGTTGAGACCCACAGGTTGAGAAACACAGACACACAGCTGAAACCATCGAGTCCTCGACTCTATGAATGATGGAATTTTTCATCAGTTTGAAGGGAAAAGGTGATCAAGCAATTTGTTCCAAATTCTACACCTCTGAATTTCCCAGCTAAGGCCTACTAACAACAGCCAATACTGCTTTCACAAGTAGACACTGGCAACTGCCCCTGACTAGGGCAGATCTCAGTTGGCTCAGTCTGAGCAGAGCAGACTCTGTGTGTGTGTGTGTGTGTGTGTGTGTGTGTGTGTGTGTGTGTGTGTATGTGTGTGTGTGTCCCAATAGTCACTCATCACACAGCAAACTGTGGATAGCAAATCCTGACATCTTATCAATAGCAGCCATCATCTGTGGTTTTTTTCTCCTTACAAATAATGCAATTCGCTCTAATGCCACACCTTTAAGTACTAGGCCAGGCTGAAATCAATAACATTCTTTTCTGAGTTCTGACATGAGAAAATTTGAATTTTATGGGAATACTTTAGCATATACTGTTAAGGCCAATCTAAAAATGTTTAATCCCTTAATAACTTGGCCAGATAACTAAAGGACCTCTGAATTAAAACCAACTATAAATGAAAATTCAATGGAGCTCAACGGGGAGGCCCCAAGGGTAGAGGCCTGTCTTCAATACAGGATGGCATTGAGCCCACACGACCAGAGAATGTTACCCAACATAGTGCACATATTAAAAAAGAAAGGACTGAAGCCTGAGGTATTGTAAGTTGGTTTTTGTTTGTTGGTTTTTTTGTTTTGTTTTGTTTTGTTTTGAAATCTGAATGATAAGAAATGTCAAGAGCTCAGTGCATAGGACAACTGAGAGGTTTATGTCCCAGAGGCCAAGAGAACAGAGTGTTTCAAAGATAAGTTTCTAATCGATGCTAGGCACAGGCCAAGGGTGAGAACACGTGAGTACTGGCTTAGCACACGGGGCATCACTAGTGACCCTGACCAGGAGCTCTAGGCGACTGGAGGCAAATCTCCTGACTGCAATTGTGAGGAGGCAATCAGGACCTTACTGTGTAAACCTAGCTCATTTCCCACCTCCATCCCCAACAGGGGAACTGTCCGTAAGCCTCAGCAGGCCAAAGTTTCTGTCTCCAGATAAAAATAAATTTAAAAAACACTGAGGAGCAAATGTCTTTCCTATTGTCTCCTTTCTGAGGTTTGAGGTGAAATTCAGATTCAACCATTACAGGAAATCACATTTTCCTGCCCGCCAGTGCCAAAGGGCTTCAAGGGGCCTGTTTCAAAACTGATTGTGTTTGTTCTCTCACCTGTAAATTAATCCACTTACCAAATAGATTAGATTCAATAAGAGACAGATAAGAAAGAGCATAACTTGGAAAACCACTGTTTTGTAAAGTATGTTACTGTGAGGTGCAACCTAGGGGGAAGTCAGCTGAAGAGATGGGTCCATCTTTTGATGTCTTTCAGATGAAATGAATTCAGCATGTCGGCACGTCAGCAGGCACTGGGGATGATGATGGGAGAAGCCAAGATGAAAGAAAGGGTCTACCTCTGGAGTTACATCACTGATCAGTGCGAGTAGATGGGACTTATGCCTGGCTGAGGCCAGGCCAACCAAAGCAAGATGGGAGAGGAGGAATCAGATGCAGTGAGGTGTGAAGCTTGGGCGGTGTTAGAAGTCTTTGGGGGATTGCACTTTCTCTCTGGAAAGAGAGGGAAAATGCATCAGTTGACAGTGAGCATGGGAGAGAGGTGGTAAGGGTTCTGAGGACAGGAGAGGAGGGGACTCATGGGAATTCATCACCCTGTGATTGTAACCACAGTTGTTGATAGTTACCGTAACTTTAAAAGGTGAACATGGCAATAAAATTGGAAGTTTTAATACTGCCATCAGGATAAATATGGATTCACTGGTGTACAAGCAGTCATCACAATGCGTCTCCTTCAGGAACCCCAGCCTCGTCTCCTACTGCATTCTTACTGCAGGCTGTGCCACCCTCCTGGTTACTCGGTATTCTTCCTGAATGGCTTTGCATTTAGGATCCCACAGCAAACTAATATGCATTGTTACTTATGTAGGTGTGTGTGTCTGTGTATTTCACATGCACGTAGGTAAATGAGGAGGTCAGAAGAGGCTGTTTAATCACTCGGGACTGTCATTACAGGTGGTTGGAGCTGTTCCATGTGGGTGCTGGGATTTAAGCTTGGGTCCTCCAGCCATCTCATATGGGTCACAGTATGCCTGTCTCCATCCCTTGAACCCGAGACTGTATTCACCAATAGAATACAGTGGCTCTAACCCCTCATCGTCCCAGATGTTATCCTTTTCCTCGCCAAGCAGTTTCACTCCTGTCATTTAGAATGCTTGCTCAGGATTGCACTCTGTAAGAGAGTGGAAGACAAAAGAGCAGTCTTGCTGGATGACCCAGCTGGGCTTCGACAACAGACTCCAGCAATTTTCATAAGTTATCTTGAATGTCCAGCTCATTGGAACCTTGACTGAACCCCAGGCAGCACGAGGCTGCAACCACAGGGATCTAGCCAACCCAGCCAACCACTGGCTTATAACTGATGTCATGCAGCCATATGGGAGGGTGGTTTAGTACAGGGTAGCAATAACTAAGAACTCTCCTGTGTGCTGACACGTTAAGTACAAATGTGGCAGTAGCAGTAACGATAGCCAGGTTTTTCTCACAACCAACTGAGTGACCTAAGGAGTGATTGAAATTCCTCAATCTCGTGTTTTGAATAAATGGGGAGAATAACAACTCCCCGTTCCTGAGAGTTTCCAGATGCACTAAACATGGGTGGAGCTGTTTATACCATTCACCTTATACTTTAGACCAAGGACTGCAGCGCTCCCGCCATCATGACCCAGGATCTTTGTACCTCATCCTCAATCCTTCCCAAGACAGATCTTAACACTCTATTCTATTCAGCAATGTTTTACCACCTTCTACATGTCCTATACCTATGACGATCCTTGAATACACCCCAGCCAATGTAACTGAGTGAGTGACGCTAAAGGCTGCTCCCATAGGCCCAGGAATAGCATACATCTGGAGGTTAGAAGAGACTATTAGAGCCTTACCTAAAATGATATTTCTCCAAGTAGTCTGTAATAGGGCTTGGTGTTTTAATTCGCTTCTCATTGTTATGATAAAATTCCAAGACCAAAAGTGACTTGGGGAAGGGTTCATTTCAATGTACAACTCACAGCTACTGAGAGAAGACAGGGCTGGCACTCAAGGCAGGCAGCTGAAGCAGAAACCACCATGGAAGAACACTGCCTCCTGGTGTGATCCCTCTGGATTCCTCGGGTACCTTTCTTATACATGTCCAAGTCCACCTGTGTAGGAATAGCACCGCCCACAGTGGGCAAAGCTCTCCCAAATCAATTAGTGATCAAGAAAGCGCTCACAGACACGTCTACAGGCCAATCTGATGGAGGCAGTTCCTCCACTGATGTTTCTTCTGAGTTATGTCTAGGTTTGTGTCAAACTGACAGAGACTAACTATGACTGTTGGCTACTTACTTACAGAACTGCATTTCACCTCACATCTGGCTGTCAGTCCATTTATTTATGGCTCCCCAAGAGGAATAGAGATGTAAAACCGGCTTTAAAACTAAAATTCATCCCCACAACCCTAACAAAAAATCTCGAGTCCCTCAGCATTGAGTTCAAACACTGGATGCTTCCAAGGGTCACTCACGCATGCCCACTTCCCATCTCATCTCACAGAGAATCCTCACATGAAGATTTCTGACCAGACCTTTTCTCCTGATCATCAGTCAACTTCTTTTGAATGGAAAAAAACAAAGATTCTTCAAAGTATTAGGCATGTGACAGGAACCTCGTCAATATTTGTGTGTTTATAGATTTCCTATGTGACAAATTTTAAAGGTATATGTGTATGTGTGTGTGTGAGAGAGAGACAGACAGAGAGAGAGAGAGAGAGAGAGAGAGAGAGAGAGAGACCCCTTCCCTCCTCTCATATTCTTCCTATCAAAACAGCCAAGCCCCGACTTTAATTATGGTCCATGTCCAATAAGACACAAGAGGCTGCGACTTGATTAAGTAGACTTGTGATATTTTATTACAAAGCAAATTACATACTGATGTCTCATAACTAAGCTTTGTGTATGGATGAATACCCTGAGCTTACAAGGTAGAAAGTCTCTAGTCTGAGGCTTAGCATTCCTAAGTCGTCTACGGAAGCCTTCCCGACTCAGCATTACAAGCTTGGTACCCACTACTCACTATGAGTCATTTCACCCACACTAGCCACCAGGCACGGGTCCCTCGAGTAACCATGCACGGCATACCTGCAAGGTCACCGTTGAGGTTGGCCTCCAGCTCTGCTATCTTATGCCGTATCTCAAGTGTGGAGAGCTGCACGACATCCCTGTCAGCAGAAGAGATTGATTAGTAAGAATCCAGCTGAAGGCAATGTGAGGAAAATAACAACGCATAGCAGCCCACCCATACTTCAGGACCAAACCACTCTGAAAGGGTGCTCGAGAGAGGCACAACTGAGAATCAGGTGCAAATGAAAAAAAAAGTCAGTTCAAAGGAACCGAAGTCCAGAATCTCCTGCGCCCAGTGTGTGTCTGTGCTTACATAGGATCCCAATGACACTGTGACGTGCTTCTCGGGATCCCACTAAATGTTAGCATGATGAACAGCTACGGTGACAGGTGACAGCAGATAGCCCCAAACACAGATGTGAGAGGCACTAATAAAGCACACAGAGAACAAATTTAAAAAGTCAAAAGCACTCCGGGGCTCGCTTAGGAAATGAGCGAGCCGCTCATGGCTGCAATAGAGGACGATGAGAGAACTGTCCATCCAGGAAATATTTCCAAAGCCCATTCTCCAACCCAGAGGCAGCACAGGGCTGCGGGGGATGACTCAGCAGCCGGAAGCACTTTCTACAAAGCCACGCAACCTGAGTCTGATCCCTGCGAGCTACATGGTGGGGGGGAGGGAATCAACTAGCCAGTCCTCAGCCCCCTAACCTCAGCCCTCTGACCTCTCAGACTTGCGGCCTGTACACTATGAATATGCAACCGCATACACACCACAAATGTAAAACAGAACAAAAACAAACAGAACCAACCCACAATTCAGTGTACACGTCACGGGGATGGCAGCTAGCGCCCCCCAGAGGTTGAGTGAGTGAGCTGAGTTACGGAGCTACACCGGGGCCTAGAGTTCCTGGGTGGCAGAGCTGAGATGTGACTTTGCACAGATTTGTTCTAAACCTTGACAGCCTCTGAAGAACAGAGGCTGTACTCAGAATGCCCTGAGTTTGGTACAAGACAGCGGAGGCAATTAGTACAGTGTGCAACTGGGAAAGAACTGAAGTGCTCGCTTCGGGGAGGGGTTAGGGGTGGGGTGGGGCTGATGTTCACGAGGCTGTGATTGGGGCCGTGAAATAGCTACTTAAAACACTCAGAATAAAGACAGGCATGGTGGTGGCGCACGCCTTTAATCCCAGCACTCGGAAAGCAGAGGCAGGCGGATCTCTGCGTCTGAGGCCAGCCTGGTCTACGGAGTGAGTTCCAGGATAGCCAGGGCTACACAGAGAAACCCTGTCTCAAACAAACAATAAAATCAAAACTCTCAGAATATTCAAGATCCTAACATGAAATACTGTCTTATTTTTGCCCATACTAAGAACTGAATCCAGGGCCTTGCATATGCTATGCTATTCGGGCATCGTTAGCCCATGTCTCATCTTGAAACAGTGTCCGATGTACCCTAACTGCCCTCCAGCCCCACACAATCTTACTCTGAGGACCTGGGTTTACAAGTTTGTCACCAAGCCAGGATAAAACTAGCATTTCCCCCTCCTTAAAGCATTTAAGATACAGGACAGAGCTCAATCGCAGAACTCTGACCCAGGGTCACAAGCCCACACTTCAACACCCCCATCCTACCCTTCCTCAAAATAAATCATAGAGGGTCCCAGAGCTCACTTTTACCAAAACGTCCAGGCTTCCAAACAGAAAAACATGGACTTCGCAGAACCATCAAAACCAATCACATATCTTTTTCAGGATAATAGACAATTCTTTGTATTCCCTTGGCCACCATTAAACAAAAAGGTAAATGGAGACTGTAGAGATGACTCAGCGGTTAAGAGCTGAAGCCCTACAGAGGCCCGGGTTCAGGTCCCAGCACCCACAGGGAGGCTCACAGTGCCTCCAATTCCTGGGGATCTGATGCCCTCTTTTGGACACTATGGGCACTGCACTTATCTGTTGCACCCCCCCCCCCCCACACACACCCCTACCCCTCCCCCCCCCCCCGGCCCCGCCCACCGACCCCCGCACGCTAACACATACACACAAAGAACCTCTCCATAAACATCACTTTGAGTGAATGTCTAGTCAGCCTGCATTAATTCCCACACAAAGGGGCCTCTTCGCACCATCAGAGTGCCTGCCCTTCAGGTCATGGGAGGCCGAGCAGAGAGAAGGAGCCCACACACAGCCCACTCACTTCATGTGGATCTCCTCCAGCAGCTCCAGCTTCAGGCGGTCTGTGCTCACCCCCTCGAAAGTGTCTCCGTGGCCCTCTCCCATCGCAAGACCTCCCGCGTGCCCGTCCCTTGTCCACCACCTAGAGCTTAAGACCTGGGCACGCCTAGGAACCCTAGAGGAAAAAGCGTTGCCAGGAGACACGGCATGACGTCATAGGGTGTTGCTCTCCTCTGCAGGCCCTGGTCAGAGCTAGGCGGAAAACAGTCTCAGGGTGGCGTGCCCCTTTTCTGTATCAACATTGTGAATAGCCTTTGTGCAAGGCAAGGGTTCTGAGTTGGGCCCAGAGCATCCAACTTCTTCTGGCACCCTAGGGTTCCTGGCTTAAGAGTGCCTTCATTTGCTTTTGTTCAGTAGGGTAAACTTTGAAAAGATAGTCTGAACTTTGACGATTGTGAACTTTCAGGCCAAGAAATTCTCTGCCTTGGGGTTTGGGTAGCTCTATGCACTGACCTGCTTATCACAGTTTTCATCCTATTCTTGAGACGTCTCAGTTTTAATACCCTGTCTTCTCTCTCATCTTTTATCAGGCAGGTGATAGGCTCTGTCTGCTTATGAGTAGTCCCCATAAAAATTCACGAATCCAGACAACTGTTAAGAACTGATGAGAGGAGCTGGAGAGATGGCTCAGCAGAGATGAGCACTCGAGTTGTTAAAAATGGGTCCAGGGTCCCAAGAAAACGACAGCACAATCCAAAGGACCTCAGCAAGGTAGAATGTTTTACTTCGGCAGAAGGGAATGTAGCAGGTCATACCAGTAGGCAAGAACATCCAGGGAAGGTTCCTCTGGGTTTTCATTCCTACCACGAAAGGCCCCAGTGCCTCATTTGGAGTGGTCAATGCTGTGCCTCACATGCTAACACTAATGGACAGGGCACAACTGGTAAGCAAATGACAACCAAACAAGGCAACTGTCAATACCTTATTTTGACTTCAAGAAGTACTGACCCACAAGGAGTTCAGATTTCCACCAAGTGATTTACCATTTTTTCTAAAAGGGGATTTGTCTTCTGTCCTTGATAGAAAAAGAGTGCCTTTTGTTTGTATTTCTCACACAGCTCTTGATAAGTATGCTGATTGGTTTCTAGCGCTCCATGGATGCTGGACCATCCAACTCCCTATTCTGGTCTCAGCATGCAGGCAGAATGAGGTTTCCCAGGCACACTGTCCCTCATGAGTAAACCCCATGGTTAATGGGCTTGTGGGTGTCTAAAAGCCTGCTCACGCTGGAATCTCTCTTCTCTCTGGCTCTCCCTCTCAGGTGCCCTGCACCCACCACCCCCTTGGACATGACATCTGATACCAAGTAGAGGAAAATGGCCGCCCTGGGATTCCCCAAAAATGCTGAGTGTTTCCTGAGTGTCCTGTGCTAGGAGTTATTACACTGGCTGAATCACGGATTTTCCCTTCCTCTCTACTAATGGTTAGACATGAGAGGCGCCTCCCAACACTCGCAGCAGGTTCCCTTCCTCCTCGCTGTCTAGTTTTCCCATGTGTTCGGTCTCTGGGTCACAGACAGTGTTCTTAAGCAGACATCTTGTTTTACTCTCACTCTTGCACCCCTCCTGTGGAAAGAAACAGCAAATAGCTCAGCCTCCCTTTCCCCACTTTTCTCAACAAATCACGGGTAATCAATGTGTAGCATCCACACCTCCTTTCTCCACTGAAATTCCTCTCTTATGGGGCAAGCTCACAACTGGCTGCAATTCCAGTTCAGGGGTTAGGGGGCGATGCCTTCTTCTGGCCTTCACAGATACTCTACAAACACAGTACACATGAAGACGTGCATATACATGAAAATAAAGTCAAATTAATAAAGAAATGGTCTTCGTACCTGGTTCCTGACAAAGCCCCCAAAGCCCTTGAAGATTCACAGAATATCTTTGATCATTCATAATTCTCCTGTAAGCATACCCCAGGAGTTTAATGTTACAGAGATGACTTAGAAGATGGGCTAGTGGCTGTAACTAAGCATATGGTGAGAAAGTTGAGACCTTTGGCTCCATCTTTGAGCCCACAACCTCCAAGGGAATAAATACAAGATGGAAAGTTAACTCTCCAAATGGCCAGCAATTTAATTATGCCTACATAATGGGGCTGCTTAAAGACCTTGAATTGGTAAGGTTTAGTGAGCATATTCACAAGTCTGAAGTGTGGTTGGCTCCAACTCTATGGAGATGGAAGAGTCACCTTCTTTAGTTTAAGACAGGGTCAGTGCAAAGAGGTCAGTATTTTCAGTTTGAGGGCCTTATGTTCTCAGAGAAGTTGATTTCTATGTAAAAGTGCATTGACCAAAAGCAGCCGTAGCAAATGTGCAAACAATGTGTGTAACTGTCCCAATAAGAATTTATTTTTGAAAACAATTGGCCAGTGGGATTAGTCAGTGGAACATGCTTGCAGACACATGGTCTAAAGAGATTATTTAAACTAAGGCCCTATATCTGCCATCCTGTTTCTTAAATCTGAACAAAGCAGAGACTGACTGGATGCTTCCATTTCAACAACTAGTACAGAGCCCTTAGCCTGTAAGAAAAAAAAAAACATTAGTTCCGTATTGCTGAAATTTAAGTCCAATGAATACATCTGAGGCCCAGTGATTCAAAAACCATTTTATTCTCAAAGCACATTCACTTTAACCAATTTCAAATGAAATCCATAAGCTAGCCAACTACAAGTTGAGAAATGATTACAATAAGCTACAACTATGAAAACCAATATCAAACTTTTAAA
>JADRCD010185866.1:0-10033 GCA_019843815.1 Montemys delectorum | reverse complement strand
GCAACAACTTTCTACTGTGCTTTCACATCAGGAGCTGCAATGCCTCCAGCTTTGTGGGTTTGCTCGGAGTTAACGATTTGGGGGTCCTTATGTTTCCATGTAAATTTTGTTTTTTTTAATTTATGTGAAAAATAAATAAATATAAAAATTTATATTTTAATAAGAATTGCACTTGATCTATAGACAGCATTGGGTAATATGCACATTCTTAATAATATCAATTCTTTCCATTCATGAATATGGGCTCTTTGTAATACCCTCTTTAATTTCTTTCAGAAATATTAATTTCTATCTGTAAGAGAGCATCCTATTCCTAGGTTAAATTTATTTTTAGAAGCATTTTTGTAACTATTAAGATTGTTCCATTGATTTCCTTTTTAATAAATGTATCATGTGTTTATCAAAAAACTACTAAATTTTATGTTGATTTTCTACCTCGCAATCTTAGTGAGTATGGTAGTTTGAGTGGGAATAATCCTCCTAGGCTCATATGCTTGAACACTTGGATGCTAGTTGGCAGAATAATTTGGGAAAGATTAGCTACGTGGTTTAGCTGAAGTGTGTATAGCTCTATTGAAAGAAATGTGTCAGTGGGGGTAGACTTTGATGTTTTGAAAGTCCATGTCAGGCACAGGCTCATGTTTGTGTTCTCTCACTTCCTCCCCACCTCCCGCAAACGTAAGGATCAGATGTGAACTCCAGCACCATGCCTACCTGCCTGCTGCTGTGTCCCCCGCCATGATGTTCATGAACTGATTATATGAAACTTAAGCAAGTACCAAATTAAATACTTCCTTTTATAAGCTCTCTTGGTCATGGTGTCTCTTCACAGCAATAAAATAGTAACTAAGACAGAAATTGGTACCAGGGACTGTAATATTATTTTGACAGGCCTAACCATGCTATTGTTTGGAGAAATATGAAAACTTTTAACTAGAATGTGGTTGAATGCTAAAAGCAGGGCTTAACGAGTCATGCCAGTAGGAACATGGAAGCTGGTACAACTGAGGTTAATGCACACTATGGAAGCCCAACTCAAGAGTTTTCAGATGGGAAGAATATTACCAGCAGCCTGGAGGCCATTGTGATATTTTGGCTAAGAGTGTGGTTGTTTTCTACCCTCAAAAAGGAAACTGAACCAGGCAGTAGTGGCCCATGACTTTAATCCCAGCACTCAGGAGATGTTACACAGAGAAACCCTATCTCAAAAAACCAACCTTCCCCCCAAAAAAACACCCCAAAAACTCTCCTTGAGGCTAAAATGAAAGTTTTTGGATTGATGTCGTAGGCATAGGAGATTTCAAAGCAACCTAGTATTGACTGTGTCTCACGTTTATTCCTGAAAACTCTTATGCAGAACTACAATGAACAGGAGCAAGTGCAGCAAGGAAAACACAAAATGTAAAGTTTGGTGACTATTTTGTTTCTCCTTATGAACGAAACTCATGAATCCTCCCTTGCGCTCTCCTTGTTACCAAGTTTCTTGGGTCTGTGGATTGTAGCAAGGTTATCCTGCACTTTATGGCTAATGTCCATTTATAAGTGAGCACATACCATATGTGTCTTTCTGGCTCTGGGTTACCTCACTCAGAATAATATTCTCAAGTTCTATGCATTTGCCTGCAAAATTTATGATGTTTTTGTTTTTAATAGCTGAATAGTATTATATTGTGTAGATATACCACATTTTCTTTATCCATTCTTCAGTTGAGGGACATCTAGGTTGCTTCCAGTTTCTGGTTATTATGAATGAAATTGCTTTGAACATAGTTAAACAAATGTCCCAGTGATATAGTGGGATATCTTTTGGGTATATATAACCAGGAATGGTATAGCTAGGTCTTGAGGTAGAACTATTCCCAATTTTCTGAGAAACCGCCAAATGGATTTCCAAAGTGGCTGTACAAGCTTCCACTCTTACCAGCAATGGAGGAGTGTTCCTCTTGTTCCATATCCTGTGGTAGAGGAGAAGAGGAGAGGAATAGGGATGACAGTTGCGTCGAGGTGCAGAAGAGGCTGGGGGTCAGAATGGAAACTGGAGGGAGACATTTCTGGGACTAGTTGGAACCCTGGGATGGGGAAGGTTATGGGGAGTCTTTGGGAGTGACCCTAGCTGAGATTACTACCAGTGGGGGATATAGAGACTGAAGTGGCCATCCCCTGCAATCAGGTAGGACCTTCCAGAGGAGGGAGGGGGACATCAACTCATCCACAAAACCTTCAACCCAAAATCTGTCCTGCCTACAAGATGTACAGGGATAAAAGATGGAGCAGAAACTGAGGAAATGGCCAACTGATGACACCCCCAACTTGAGACCCAACCCCTGACCCTATTAATAGTACTCTGCTATACTTGCAGATGGGAACCTAGCATAACTATCTGCTGAGAGGCTTCATTCAGCAGTGTATGGAGGCAGATGCAGAGACTCACAGCCAAACATCAGACAGAGTTCAGGGAGTCTTGTGTAAGAGTGAAGGATAGAACTGAATGAGCCAGAGCATTCAAGGACATCACAAGAAGACCTACAGAGTCAACTAACCTGGGCCCATAAGAACTCACAGAGGCTGAACCATTAACCAAAGGTCATGCAGGGGCTGGACCAAGGCCCCCTACACAGTTGTAGTGGATGTGCAGCTTGGTCTTCATATGGGGTCTCCTAACAATTGAAGATGGGGCTGTCTCTGACTCTCTTGCCTGCCTTTGATCCCCTTCCCTTACTTGGACTGTCTAGCTGGGCCTCAGCAGGAGAGGATGTTCTTAGTCCTGCTGGGACTAGATGTCCCAGGGTGAGGTGGTATCCAAGGGGGCTTCCCTTTCTTTGAGGAGAAGGGGAGGGGTAAGGGGAAGGGATTTGTTAAAACAAGACCAGGAGGACAGGAGGGAGAGGGGCTTCCATTCCATAAAGTGAATAAAAAAATAAATTTTGAAAAATGTAAAGTTTGAGGAGGAGAGAGAGGGAGAGGGAAAAGGGGAAGGAAAGGGAGAGGGAGAGGAACAAGGGACAGGGAGAAGGAGAGGGAGAGGGAGAACAGAGAGAATAAAATGTAATGTAGGAGCCAAGTCCTGTGCTCAAGAAGTCCTGTGCTCAAGGAAAGGAGAAACCTGATGCTGAATGGAACAGAGGGAGTGGTACCTCAGGGCAAGACCCCACCATCTAATCCTGCAAGCTGAGAAAGGAGAGGACCTTCACCTACAAAGTTTCAACAAGTCAAGGACTACTTAAATGCAACCCCAGAAGGGGACAGATGCCATCCCAAACAAGCAGAACTTGGCAGCTCCAGTCACATGGTGGTTATGGATTTAAGAGTCACAGGACACGAGAAAAGGGTTGTAGAATATTCCTCTACAGTTAAGGAAAGAAAACTAAAGCTAGGCTGGTGGTAGGGAAGTCCCCGCCTGGCCAGAAGTCATTGTGTGAAGCTGTAAAAGTGAAGCGTGAATTGTGTTAGATATCCTAAGATATTGGAGATGCCAGAACTGTGAGATGCCTACTGAGGAGAGCAACAGACAGGGTGTAGAATCATCCCAAAAGAGAAAAGTGTGTTACAATTAGCAAAGCTGGATGGAGTGGGATATCAGGCAAGCCATCTAAGTCAGAGTTTGGAGTTTGCCCTGCTTGGTTTTGGTCTTACTTTAGTCCAATATTTCCTCACCATGCTCCTTCTCCTGTCTTCTGGAATGGTACTGTATATTCTGTACCATCATGTGTTGGAAGAATATAGTTTGAACCACTGCCCAGTTTGATCTTTAATAAAATAGACCCTCCCATCTGGTGAGTTTCCCCGTGCACCTCATTGGCAGAACTTCCCAGGGTATCAAGTCCATGTTAGATGCCGGGTTCACGAGGGTTTAGTGCCACCAGTTATGGGTGGATAAGAAGTCCAAGAATAGAATGAGAAAGCCAGAGAGAGGCAGAATGTCTGTGGGACTCAGTGTTGTCTGGTTCAAACCTGACATGATTTGAGGATAGGCAAGTGAAAGTTCTGAGTTCTTGTCTTTCAAGCAATGTGTATTCTCACACACAGTGCAGACCAGCCAGGCCCAGTGTCTATGGTGCCTCGTCTCGTTTGCAAAGATAGAGAGGAGCCCACAATATACCTGTCTGGAAATGTTATTCATCAATGGAGGGGCTGAGAGTCTCACCTGACAGTTTGAATATGAAGGGTCCCGTAAGGTTTAGTTCTTAGCTGGCAATTTTAATCTCTGAGGAGTAATGAGACCATAAGAATTCTGACCTCACCAAAGGATCAATACTTTGATGGATTCATAATTTATCGGTATTATTGGTGGTGTGTAAATAAGGAATGGGACCTCACTGGAAGAAGGAGGTTAGTGTAGACATGCCCTATAAGGACATACCTTGCCTACTTCCTTTCTCTCTCAGTTTCCTGGATGTCATGAGATGAGGAATGTTGACACATGCTTCCATTACCATGATACCTTGCCTCATCTCAAGCTCAAAGCAATGCATCCAGCCATCCTTGAAACCATGAGCCAAAAGAAATCCTTTTTTTCTTTCAAATTAATCTTTTAAACATTTATCGCAATGACAAAAATAGAAATAGCCTGGCCTCCATACTTTGACTCATAGCTGTAATGGCCACTTCCTAAAGGACTGCACCTGTTCCAGCTCCTGCTACATACCTGGACAGACAAATACACATAGATAAACAGATATACATAGACACAAGAACAGACAAATAACTCACACAACATACTTAGACATGCAGACAACACAGAGAGACATACATGGACACACAGATATGGAGACAACACACAAATAAACACACACCCACCAACAAACAGGAACATACAGTCATGCAGATACACAAAGACAGATACACAGAAATAGATACACCCATTCTCATACACAATGACATGTAGATAGACAAACATTCAGACACACAATGATAGGCATACATAGATATATAGATATGGAGAAATACACAGAGACAAGCATACACAGACACAGACCTCACAGAACAACATTCTGTTTTATTTGTCTGGAATGTGGTGACCCTACCAACTCCTGCCAAGTTCTTCTTGGGTCATCTTCTAATCAGGTGACAGCAGATCAGATGGCTGATGGAGTACCCTCACTTGCTCCTGGTCTGGTATCTCTCAGCCCACACCCATCTCCCAGATACAGCTGAAGCAACCACATCCTGCTCCACAGGCAGCCTTTGGTGCCAAACGGATGTTTAACTATGCCAATGCCTCTCTAGGGAAGGCTCCCACCGTGTCTGTGATTAAGCAGCAGCTTCCAGGGGCATGATTTCCTCCTCTGCTAATAACTCTGTGTCTCTGCAGGCTCTGCAGAGACAAGAGCCACCTGAGTCTGAACAGGCCTGGGGGCCAAGCTCCTAAGCATCACAGGCCCTGGTAGCTCTGGCAGGAGCCCTGATTGCCTTGGGCCTTCTTCCCAGAATCCTAAATAAAACAATAGGCTCTGATCGATGGGGTAAGCCTGGACTAGGAAGGGAGTGGCCAGTGCCAAAGCCTTGACAGAGGAAAGTTGACATACAAATGTGAAGATTGAAACACAGAACTCTTTATGCAGAGCAGGGCATTAAGTAACTGCTTATAGTTCAGTGAAGCTAGAGCACTTCAGAAGGTATCAGAGTCTAGTGAACATTTCAGGGTTTTGTAGGCATAATGATTTTGTGCACTGTGTAAAGGTTGTCCGTGTATTATTCAAATGCTGATTTCTCTGTCCTCACATCTTGTTTCAGACTGGACATGGCATTGTAATGCTTATGCCAAGAATCTCCTGTCTCAAGTTTGTGTGTAAACAATTCTTACCACTTATTCTCTGCCTTGTCAATAAATGCTGATCACCCAGTGGCTGGGCAGAAGAGAGAATCGGGTGGGACTTCTGCTAGCCAGGGGAAGAAAAGATAAAGGAAGGGAGATTCAGGCTAGCCATGAGGAGGAAGAAGAAGAGTTCTGAGAGTTTAGCAGCCATGGAAGGCCTAACTGCAAGTATTATTGGAATCATGGCTGGAAGGTAGCCAGATTATTTTAGGGTATTAAGATAGATTGCTCAGGTACTGAGATGAATCTTTAAAATTAATCTTTTTATTTCATCCTGGGAACTAGCCAGGATAAAGAAATACAGCTGCCATACTAAGTTACTACATACATTTATATTAAAAATAATTCGCTCTACAGAATATTCTTCAAAATTATGAATTTGTAATGTCTGTTGCCACAGAAAACCCAGTGGCCTCAGAAATGAGAGTGGAGGATGAGCCTGGTAGACACACCAGATGGATCTTCAGTCAGAACCATTCTGGCAGGCCAGCAGCCCTGGCAGTTATACATGGTCTTACTCAAGCAAGAAACTTCTTAAAGACTAAACAGACCAGCTAGAATTGGATTTCATTCTCCTTACAAAACCCTCCATACACTCTGATTCTGACTCACACCTCCTTATCCAGTGTGGCCTAGGCAATACCTCAGGTTACGGCAGTCTGCTACAGTAGCTGACACTGATGCTAGGATGACTAGGCACATCACATCACAGAGTCCTCCAGCAGGCAAGATGCTTTGCACAGAGGTAAACACCTAAATAAGACCTTCAGAGACCTCAGTTCACCACCATGGTTGCCCTCTCGGCACCTACACTGGTTGAAGCCCCACAGTTTCAAGGAAGCTCTGAGATGGTGGGATACATGAAGTCATAGGTCTTCTGGTGCCTCTCCTGGGCAGCACAATAGATCTGGCCCTGCTGGCTTGGACTTGAGTGAGCTGGCCCTGAAGGCATGAGAGCAGAACTAGCTCTGTCCTTTGCTGGCTGCAGCACTGGGTGAGCTAGCCAGGGCAGTGCTGGAGAGCTCACCTTGGCAGTGTGGGTGCTGGAGAACTAACGAGTTGACCAGCTGAGCTACCACCCAGGCCTAGATCTAGGGCTTTGAGTTGGCCAATCCCAACATCTACCCCATCTATGAACTTCTGGAGTTTGTGAGCTGGTCCTGTAGATCCAAAGCAGAAGGATCTCCATGACACAGGGGAGCAATAGGATGTTGGAGACGAGTCCCAGTGAAAATCAGCATTTATAGTGTAGCAGAAGTCAGAGGCCTTGAGCCAGGCCAATGATCCATTGCAATGAACATTTTCAAGTAAAGATGTGTGAACAAAAGGATATACTGTGGGACACACTGTGACATGCTATAGCTTCTACAATGACATTTTACAAGAGCAAAGGGTAGGTACAAGTGGATAGGGAGATGAGTGTGATTGGGTTGCATTATGTAAAATTCACAAATAATCAATAAAAAGTAAGAAGGAAGGAAGGAAGGAAGGAAGGAAGGAAGGAAGGAAGGAAGGAAGGAAGGAAGGAGCTGAGATATATGTCGCCCCTGGAGACTGGAGGTGGTGGTCAGGTGTTTGCCCTCCTTGCAGTGAAGAGTCTACAGCTCCTTGGAACTTACTGCAATCCTGAATGGTACTTCTTTCATCACAGGCCCAACCTCAGAGCTTATCACTTCCTGAAGGCACTACTCCCGGATGCCATTCCTTGGAGTTAGGGGACACTGTAACAGGAAGAGGAGACAGCCAGCCCTGTCCTCTATCTGTTCTCTATGTGGGAAAAATCATAAGGATGAACTGCAACCCAATCAGCAAGTGGATGCAGATCAGTGCAGTGACCCCCAGAGCCAGCCATGTTAACATTCAGATTCTGCTTGTCTCCAGCATAAACAGCCATGTTAACATCACTTATTATTAATAGACCATTTAGCACTTAAGAGCAGCAGCTCCTATTCTTATGCAAAGCCAATATACTACTGGGAGGCTGAAGAAGTTTGTATGGCATTGATCCATGTAAAAGAACACACTTCATGACCACAGGACGAAGAACTGACTAACATTCTTCAAAACACACACACAAACACACACACACACACACACACACACACACACACACACATTAAATAAATGAAAGTATAATTTGAAACAGGAAATTGTTCTTCGGAGACAAAGGCAAGGACAGAGTAAACAGGATACCCAAGAAACACCTCTACAAAACCATGAGGTTCAAAGGGCATGTTGTCATAGACATGACATAGATCTGAGTCAGGCCTCCATGTCCCTTGTAGTCAGGGTCAGATTAGGCCTATTTGCAACTTCACACACACTCATACACACCCCATGGGTAGTCACACAGACATGTGATCACAACAGAATGGAGAAGCAGCATTACATGCAGCCACACCAAAATTGACAGGATCTATCTGAGGAGAGATGGGTCTTTCAGGAATACACCTGGGACTCTTGACTACAGATGCCATCTGACATTAGCACTTCCATGGCAAAGCACCAAGATGAGAGCACATACTTTACCAGAACAGTGGCTTCCCTCAGAATCTCAGAGAAGGTCTTAGTTTTATACTGCAAACACCTGACTGGGACTTCAAACTCTGGCTGAGATCTAAGCACTTTACCACAAACAGGAAACCTAGGAACAGCCATGGAATGGGATCCTTTGTCATCCTGACATGCTCTCTCCACATGAAAAGGAAGGATAGATTTATCTGAGCAGGCATTGCTACCATCACATCATACATGAGCAAACCAAGACACAGAACTGCTGAGCAGCACTCCCCAGATCATGCCAAAGGCCTAGGTGTTAACCATGGAACTTCTCTGAATCTTGGTAATTTCCTTTCCTTTAAATAAACAAACAAACAAATAAATAAATAAATATAAATAAATAAAATAAAACATATCTATTATAAATAAATTTGTGGGAGTGGGGGGGTCACACTGGCATGGAAAAACTCTCTCAAGTGTTAGCACCCACGGGAGAAAGAATAGAAAGGGGCTCATGGTGACCAGGACATTCTCTGGTCCCTAGGCCATTTGTGTAAGCTACTAGCTGACCTGACCCCCAGCTCTAAGACATAGCACAGCACCTCAGCCTTTAGTTGGAGAGTAGTCTGAGTTTTGAACCTCCTCCATCAAAGAAGTCTAAAGGAAAAAGATCTTTTATCTCCATTAGCTTGCTCTAGTGGGAGGTGGTATAAGAATACCCTTTCCCTAGAAGTTGGCTGCTGCCCTCTGCTTCAGCTCCCCACACTCTCAGTTTCTGTCTGTGCATGGAGACAATCAGAAATCAGAGGAAATCTCATGGTTCTCAAAGTATAGGACAGCTAACATCACATCTGCCTGTGGTTAAATGGTCCATCTTGTCTACCAGATCTAGCTAGAGAATTCCTCTACTCCACACCTCATTACTGTGACCAACAGGCTGACAAGGCTAAATGTGGTTAACATTTCCACACTTCACACAAAATCTATTAGCTCTTACACAGGCACACTTATTTTGGGAAAGCTTTTTATTGTTGCCATGTAAAATGTCAAAGCTAAAGCCTGTCAGGTCTGTCCAGGCCTCTAGCTTTTGCTCATTAACAGGTATAGAGGCTCCTGCCACACAAGGACTTTGGCAAGCAGGTCCCCAGTGAGGCCACAAGTTAATTAGCAGAGAGGAAGTATATACCCCTGAGGAGACAGAGGCTGACCAGGACATGTGGGAGCCTTGTGCTATAAAAGGAACAGACAGTGCGTATGGAACCTTTGAGAGAATCGCTGCAGAGGTTAGAGGTGACACCTATGGGAAAGGTTCCAGAGTAGAAAAGGCTAATATAGGCCAGTAAAGGACAAACGGGCTGAAAAAGAAATTAGGGAAACAACACCCTTCACAATAGTCACAAACAATATAAAGTATCTTGGTGTGACTCTAGCCAAGCAAGTGAAAGATCTGTATGACAAGAACTTCAAGTCTCCGAAGAAAGAAATCGAAGAAGACCTCAGACGATGGAAAGATCTCCCATGCTCAAGGATTGGCAGGATTAATACAGTAAAAATGGCCATCTTGCCGAAAGCAATCTACAGATTCAGTTTAATCACCATCAAAATTCCAACTCAATTCTTCTTAGAGTTAGAAAGAGCAATTTTCAAATTCATTTGGAATAACAAAAAACCTAGGATAGCAAAAACTATTTCCAACAATAAAAGAACTTCTGGGGGAAT
>JADRCD010185863.1:0-10899 GCA_019843815.1 Montemys delectorum | reverse complement strand
ATGTATTAAGATCTCTTAAAATAGTTGGATCTAGGGTGCCATTAAGTGGCCATTTTGAACTTCCATCTAGTTGATATTTAATCCAGATCTTATTGCAGAGATAAATTAATTTTGATGCCTTCAAGTCAGGCGTTAGCTTTAAAGATTTGAGATTTTCCAGGAGACATCCCAGTGGGGTGCCTGGAGGTCCGGTCTAAGACATTCTGACACCCATTGGTGGGTGGTTGGATTATTTGTACCAGCGTCCTGAGAACAATCCAAGCACCCAAGAGTTAACAGCCAAAGCTAGTGGTTCAAGTCGTCACGAGAAACCCCTAGTGGCTACCCAGCAGACCCCAGCAGCCTGCTGTGGAAAGCAACCCACCCTGGATCCAAGGATTTTTTGGTTGTAAAAGCCCGGAAAAAGATTGGGAGTGAGAGTTGCTTCCGAGGGAGAGGCAACCAATGGCAGAAGTCCTAACACATATGTCAACTGGGAGGTTTGACTGTAAACCCCGTGGTTGCCAGAGAAAGCTGGCCAGGCCGTATTTGGGGAGCTGG
This sequence comes from Montemys delectorum, assembly GCA_019843815.1. Lineage (NCBI taxonomy): Eukaryota > Metazoa > Chordata > Mammalia > Rodentia > Muridae > Montemys > Montemys delectorum. Next base: position 10,359 of record JADRCD010185863.1, on the reverse strand, counting down.
AGGTCCTCCCCTTGACTGATACTATTAATTAATATGCCGGTGTCTGTGCGAGAATTATAGCAGACTGGTAAATGGAAAACATGAACTGAATGGGTAGGTGTGGATCTGAGCAGGGGCTAACCCCCCACCCCCACCCCATGGACCAGGCGGGGCACAGCTCACGTGGTAGAAGTTCGTATGTCCCGTGGTGCGTGGGACGGCTCTGACTCCAGCTGCAACTTGGTGGTGGTGTCTTCAGCAGTGGCCGCTTCCTTGATGAAAGCCTGTGATTGTTGTAGCCACCAGCTGAGGTGGCTGAGAACTCGAGTACTGACGGCAGCCACGGTTGCCGGTGCTGGGACTGATCCACGTGGTCCTGACCTCTGCCCGCCCCGCTGCAGGGTAGTGGAGCGGGTGCTGACGCGGACCGCCATGTCCCGGGTGTGTTAGAACGGTGGGTCGAGTCAGGACATACCACACACTAGGCCCAAACAGTTCCACATGTAAGAGGTTTAATTGAGAGGGAGAGACGGGGCAGTAGCACGGAAAGAGAGGAGGGAGAGAGAGAAAGATGGAGGAATGTTCTGTGTGTGTGTGTGTGTGTGTGTGTGTGTGTGTGTGTGTGTGTGTATGGGTTGTGATGTAATGGCCACAGGTAAAAGTGGGAGGTGAGCCCAATGGATTCTGGGAATATACCAGCCACCATGGCCGTTGCCCTGGCAACAGGTCTGTGGACCCGCCCATGCATCGCCACAGGCTTTGGATGTCCTAGTGCTAACAACCCTATCTCCACTCAGAAATTCACAAGTGAAAACAAAGTATTTATTGTGTGCAGCTATAGAAATTCCGGGATTGTTTGTACAGTAACTAGGGAGGGTTAACACACAACTCTAGAGGTTGGAGAGATTACTCCTCAGTCAAGAGCACCTGTTTCTGCAGAGGACCCAGGTTTGGTTCCCTTCACCCACCTGATGGCCCACAATCATCCATGACTCCAGTTCCAGGAGATCTGATACCTTCTTCTGACTTCCGCCGCAGGCACCAGGCACACACATGGTGCACAGACATACACGTAATCAAAATGCTGGTACACATAAAATAAAACAAATAAATCTAAATGGTGCTTTTTAAAGAAAAACGATTAAAAATAAAAACTAACTCTTAAAAAATATAGCATTGCAGAGGAAGGCAAGAAAATTGGTATTGGAGACTAAAATGGGGGGAAAAAAACATGTTAGGTACTAGAAAATTGTTTAATAAAACAGTTGTTCCTGATTTCTTGGTGAGCAAAGTGTCTATTGAAGTCTGCACCTCTAGCAAAAACATGGTGACACACACAGAGAACCTCTGCTCAACTTTGACTTTCTAGAACTCCATCATGAGGCTCGGTATGGATGAGAGGCCGACGGGAAGAGATGGTAACTCCATAGTCACAGGGTTGCAGGAGGGAGAAAGCTGATTACTGTACCAGTTAACTGATACAATGTAAGCAGGGAAATATAACGTAGAAGTGAAGCTCTGCCCTCTGTTCTGCAAGCCCCTTATCTATTTGTTTGGACCCTGTGGAGTGGGATAATTTGACAGGACCCTGTCCTTAGGTTCAAAGTAAGAGACTTTGCTCAAGATCCAGCCCTGAAGGGACCAGGGTGTGCAGGGAGCACCAAGGTGTCTGCAAATGACTACTTTCTGCCAGAACCCACTCAAACTCTACAAAGAAGCCAACTTTGGTTAAAAAAAAATGCTTCAGAGTGAACAATTGCAAGCTGCTCACTGCTGAGCGAGTTCCATTTTGGGGGATCTTTTAAACAAAGGGCTTGAAACACTGAATGCTCTGCTCTCTGCTTCTCCGAGGGAGAGTAGGTTGAGAGGAGGCAGCAGGAAGCAGGAATCTGGAACAAATGCCACTGGGGTGGAAGACTGTTCCCACGAAGTGCTGCTCTGTAATAACAGGACACAGGAGGCTGCAGTGGGCCCAGCTAACAGCTCTGGGTGGGCTTGGTACTGCCTGACAGAGATGAGGGGAGGGAATTGCCATCTAGGGCCTTGGAGAAAAACCAATTCACAGAAAAAAAAAAAAAAAGAAGAAATCTTTGTTAAAAGCTGCATATGATCATATATGGAATTTTCCAGCATCCAGTTCAACATCGGCCACTCCTTTCAAACTCATGCAGGCACCAAAGATGTCACATTCAGGCCTGTGACACAGAATTTCATCCCATGTTTAAGAAGTGTACACTTGTGTGACTTAAGGACAGTTACACAGTAGTGTCTACTCAAATCCATAGTCTCCACTGAAATCATGCACAAAGTCTTTTGCTAATAATTGACTCATGGGCCAATTATTAGCAAAGCAAGATGACTCAGTAGGTAAAGGAGCTTGCCACCGAGCCTGATGGCCTGAGTTTGATCCCCAGGGCATACACAGTAGGAAAACCAACTTCTGAAAATTGTTCTCTATTCTACATAGGCACCATGGCATACCACCACCACCCTCAGATAAAACAAATAAATAAATGTGATTTAAAACCCCATATAGAAGACTAGGGGTACCGTACACTGGTAGAGCTGTTTTAGCTATTTCTATTTAACCCATATATATTTAGCTCGCACATGTGAGGTCAGGGTTTGATCTTCAACACAAAACAAAATGGCAAGCCCCGACTCATGATCTATGTACACTCTCGTGCAGTTTACGTCCAGCATGAGTACAGCGATCATGTTAAACAAGGCGCGTCTGTGGCCACAGAAGGCCCCGAGCTATGAGGCTGTGGGCAGCTCAGCTGTCATGCAGGCACACAGGTGATGTAAGACAATAGTCGTAGAGTCAGCTGGCTTCCAAGGCCAGCAGCCAAGCTCTAGCCAGAGTGCCAGGGAGTAGGAGAGACAGCAAGCTGCTGGAGGCCACAGCAGCGCCCACAGCCCATGGAGATCTCCACCATCCTCCTGCTGCTTGGCCTCTGCTCTGGTAAGTCCCAGAGGTGGGAGCTCCTCTTTGAGGGTGAAGCACTAATGTGCCCCCTGTCCCATACCCCAGTCTTGTTTCTTTGATGGGAATACAGGACATAGCCAGACCAGCCAGAGGCTTCTCCGCCAGTCATAGCTTGGTGTCAGCTCGAATGGCCTCTTGAGGATAGATTTTTAGTTTGTTTTTCCCAGGGTGGGAGCTGCCTGGTCAAAAGCCACAAGCAAGGGATCCTGGTTGCTCTACGATCGCTTGGTCCCAGGCTCAGCCATGTGAACATCGTAGTGCCACTTGTACAGTTTGAGGCACTGGTGGACTATGCTACTGTTCTGGACTACCTTCATGTTCAGATGCCTAGCAGGCATATCCAACACACAGACTGAGCACTGCATGTGGCCAAAAAGATCTAGGAGTATATACCAATGCAAAAAGCATAAACTTATTTAAACTTTGTTATTTTATTTTTGATATTTATTATTATTATTATTAGTAGTAGTATTATTATTATTAGTATTAGTATTACTATTATTTGTAACTAGACTGTATAGTTTGGGTGCCAACTTTGTAGCCGAGGGGCCATTTGTCACTCTAGAATTTGTCTGAGCATGAAGAGGTTTGATTGGCAGCTACAGGTGCCAGGGAAGGGAACCTGTTAACAAATGTAACTACACTGTGTCTACAAAGAAACTGTTTTGTCCTGTTTAGTTTAGTTTTGTTTTTTGAACTTCAGAGATTCGTTTTTTTTTGTTTTTTTTTTAAGCTCCACTGCACTCCCACCCCCACATTTTAAGGATCTTACTGATTCACAGGTTTTATGTTTGAGTTGGACTTAGGAAACCTTGCGCAGCCCTTGACCTACTCTCTGCTCTGGAATGTGTCCCATCACAACAGCTGAAACACTATCTTGAGCCCCAGACTTCCGGTAGAGGGAAACAGGAGATGTGTGTTGATAACTTCCGACGAACTTACTGGTAATATCATCCCACTGAGGAGCAAGATGGCCTAAAGCCTGCAGTTCCCTGCACTCTAACATTGCTCTGGCAAGAGCAAAGAGTGTGTGTGTGTGTGTGTTGTGTGTGTGTGTGTGTGTGTGTGTGTGTGTGTTTTCATTATCAGAGTTAGAGGAAATATCTAAAATCAGATCCATTAAATCCTGTGGATTTTGGAGTTGATCCAACCGAAGCAAGCTCAGCATGTTCGTGCATGCGTTTACAAACACTATACTTGGTGAAAACTTGTTTTTTTTTTTTTATTTTATGTATATGAATGTTTTGCTGCATATGCACCACATATGTCAATGGTGACTACAGAGATCTTTGAGAAAAGGGTCTCAAATTCCCTAGAATTGGAGTTACAGATACCCACATGAGCCACCACGTGGGTACTGGGAACAGAATCTGGGTCCTCTGCCAGAGCAGCAGCAAGTGCTCTTAACTGCTGAGCCATCTCTCCAGCCCCTCAATGAAAATTCTTAAGTGATATGCTTCTAAAAAATACCTACAAGACCTCTTAGAACAACAAAGTTCATGTGCAGCTGTTAAGAGAAGTCTGTGTGGCACGTTTCAATCAAACAAAAGTTTCCTATATTGCTCCCACATGTAGTCTGTAATAAGCAGAGGAAGTCCTGAGCAAGTGAAATCCTGTGTAAGTGTGTGTGTTGACATGGGTGTGGCCATGAGAAGAACCCCCAAAAGCCTCAGACTTGTGGGGTAAGTCTCGGAGGGAAATGGCAAAGCCTTCCTCTGGTTTATATGAACTATTGGAAGTATGCGTAGAAAACGCCCGCCACAGCTTTCTGCCCGCTGGGAATTATGGATGATGACTTCCTCTGCAGAACTGTTCCTGCTGAGATGGCTAACCTGGCCCCCTGGATCCAACTGTCTATCAGAAACCCTGCATCCTTGTTTAACCGTATACAATAACCCTTCTTCCCCATTCAATCTATTTAATAAACACATTGAGCTCTCTGGGTTCCAAGGTTCCTCCACCCAAGAGACCAGACCACCCGATCATAGCTTTTTTGTGTGTCTATGTGTCTGTGTCTATGTGGCTGTCTATGTTTCTACTCTCAGTTCCCCCCCTGTCCCAGTCTGGTCCTTTTCTGGAGCCATGCAAAGAATGGGACAGTAGGCCATAGGAATTTAGACTTATAAAATGCAGCCCAGCACCCTAAATGTGTTATTGTAAGGAAACTGAAGGTAAAAGATATAAATTGGCCTACAGGGTGGCACAACATAATTTCTGGAATGGGATCACTTAAAACCTTGGTTTTTCCAGCATACAGGCCTAAAACAATCTGAAATCACCCAGGTTGAGACATAGCATGAGGTTGGAGTGAGATTTACCCAAAGTGACTCATACAGTTCAGAATTCTATTCATCAAAACCAGGGTCTAGGGTGGGTAGTGGTGGCACACACCTTTAATCCCAGCACTTGGGAGGCAGAGGCAGGTGGATTTCTGAGTTCGAGGCCAGCCTGGTCTACAGAGTGAGTTCCAGGGCATCCAGGACTACACAGAGAAACCCTGTCTCGAAAACAAACAAACAAACAAACAAAAACAAAAAACAAACAGGGTCTTGTTCCCTTTATACAAATACAAATCCGATGAGATGGCTTAGTCAGCAAAGCACTGCGCTTACGAACACAGGACCTTAGTTCAATCCCCCACAACCCATATTTAGAAAACCAGCATAGTGGCAGCCTACAATCCCAGCACTGGGGAAGGGGAGGCAGACAGGCTACAGGTGCTTTTAGCTATCTAGCTTACAAGGCAAATTTCAGGCTAATGACAGGCTGTCTCCCAAAAGATGGGGATCCCTGAGAAATGACATCTGAGGTTGTCTTCCGGCCTGCGCAGGCATGTATACATATATGTACTTGCATACACATAATATGATATAGAAAGCACACTTTACACACAATCACACACATGCCTTATGATGTAAAGAATGCACTTTAAACTTGTAACTGAATCGGTCTCTTGGCATCAGTCCTCCGTCAGGGTCACTTCCCCGGTGCTTGCTGAACACACCACAGCTGCTGTTGTGATTTGCATAGTAGCACCTTTCACACAAACTTCTCCTGTCATCCACCCGAGAATCTCCGTCATGCCACTGCCACCTTTCTCGAGGCACATGAATTCCCCATCGGCTAATAATTACCGATGCTAATGACCAATGTCAATCACCACGCGATTTAGAGAGAAGCCTATTCACGCCAGGTTCATCTTCAAATATTATAACACTTCTAAAACAATGTTTGCATACAGTAGACATTCAACAGATGTTTAGTGAGTTAACAATGCCACCACCACTGGAGTCAAGAGTATCGATGTGATTTGACTACAAAGGGCAATGTTGACATGCCTTGTCTTCTATGTAGAACCTTCCTCTTTAATGAAAGAGAGTTTACTCTCATGCACTGACTCGAGCCCTGCAAGCCATATTGGAGCTGGAAAGGGATTCACAGAATTCTTCCTTGGAGTCTTGTAAAATTCTATTGGCTTGCTTATTATCAACATTCTATCACTGATGGTCCTGCCAATGGCTGTTTCCTGCCAATAGATTATGGTAATGTTTCTATAAACCCTGTGGGGGAAACTTTGTTATCTCCTCACCTTTCCCATTGAAACCACCCTAAGAAATAGAGATTGGGGTTGAAAGTCCTCACAAAGGGAACAAGGCCCCTTGCTATGGGCAAGGGCAGGAGGTGAGTGTTTCCAGCATGGTGGCAGGCCCATTCCCCAAACCCTCCTCCTTTAGTGAATCATTAGGCTGGATGCACAGCTATTCTGGGACATACTGCTAACCCTCTTGCTTTTTAGTGTGTTCCTCTTGTGCAAAATCTGGGTCTTTGCACAACACCCCCTCTTGAGGGTCATCAGCTTTGCCAGCAGTTTGGGGGAGTTCTATGAGAAAGTTCTTTGATACTATTGGAAGTTTTGAGGTTCAGATAACTTAGCAAGCTAGATGTGAGGTGTGGCTAAGTCAGGGCTCATGGAGGTCACAGAGAAGATTTTTTTAAATTCTTTGTTTGTTTTGTTTTGTTTTTCGAGACAGGGTTTCTCTGTGTAGCCCTGGCTGTCCTGGAACTCACTCTGTAGACCAGGCTGGCCTCGAACTCAGAAATCTGCCTGCCTCTGCCTTCCAAGTGCTGGGATTAAAGGCGTGTGCCACCACTGCCTGGCTCACAGCAAAGATGTTTAAGCTATGCCGAGAGATTTTCGAAAGCTCAAATCTAATTAGAGGTTACATATTGTCTTTAAGGATGAGATAAACTGTCCGGGACCCTGTCTCTAGCTAGGAGGGGACCTGAGAGGGCATGGCTATGTACTGAGCCTCAATGTTCTCATCTGTGAAGCTGGGATTAAAATAAAAATCAGCCAGTGAATCATAACTATTCAGGAAAATTATAGACAGTCATGGGATTTAACTTACCAGTTAGTTGTGTCGCATTAGTCATTTTATATAGATCCAAGGTCTAGGTGAGAAGTAACACTACCGAGCAAAGAGGGAACACATCTCATGAATCCAACATCTAAAGGTTTCTTGGCCCGTAGAGAAGTAATGGTGACCTCAGCAACAGGCTTCAAAAAGGGAGTATCTGGTTACATGAATCAGGCCCGGCTGCTCTTGGAGAGGCAACCTCAGCCTTTGTCAGGCGGGAGTTATGGAGCCCTTATATGGCACAGGATGGATTTGGGAGGGGTGTACCCTAGGAATCAGGGTATACATAGTTGTGAGGTTGCAGCTTGCCTACACCACACTCATAAAATTAGGTTACCACGTGGAATGTGAAGGTTCTGTTAGCTGAATGACCTTGGGCAAGGTCATTTCCAAAGGTCAGGTCAGAGTGGTCGGTCGCCTTGCCTCTGCAGCCTCAAAGGGTGGGTACCTAGGAGAGTCAAGAAGGCAACTGTGTTCCGAATAGAATTCCTAACCTCAAGTCATCACAGCTTGGTTGGTTTGTTCTTTCTGGTTTAGTTAGTACATGGCTCTAACAACTGAGATTTGTAAAAACTGAGATAAAATACACATCACATAAATGAGATTATTTTAACCATTTAAAGTACACAGTTCAGCGGTAGTATCACCATTACATAGTTCTAATTCTCTTTCATTGTCTCCAAAGGCCACCCCGAATCCATTAAGTGGCTTTGTTCTCCAAGTCACACTTGGAACCAGCAATCTTTCCACCTCTGTAGACTTATCATTCCAGATGTCTTATGCACCAGGTAGCCTTTTATATCTGACTTTTCACACTAGCTTAATGATGTTATCAACGTGCATCCATGTTTCCACAACATCCTCACTCCCTTCCCCTTTTATGACTTGTTACTCCTCCATTGTTTGGACACACCACAATGTATCCCATCTACATTTGCTGACTACTTTGAGTGTTGTATGTAGTGCTGTCATTCTTTTGGATATACACGCAGGAGTGCACTTGCTGGGTCATATGGTAACTCTGGTGTCGATTGTTGAGGAACTCAATATGTTTCTCACAAACATTGTGTGAGGTTTCAATTTTTCCATAACTTCACCAAATGTATTACTTTCCTCTATGTTCACTGTGGCCAACCAAGGGGCTGTAAGACAGCATCTACTTTTAACTGCTAATGGCATCAAGAGGTAGGAGGCCAGTAAGTCCAGACATGTCAGGCTCTGAAACATGTAGCCTTTCTGTAGCTTTTTCATGTGTGTGGTGTTCTGCCAAATGTGATGTGGCCAGGGTCTGCATTAGGTAAGGTCACCTATCCAGAGAACAAGGGTTGTCCCACTGGACCGTTGCTGGGTGTGGGGCCACACCAGCAACTGTGTTTGGGAGGGGACTCTGTGTGCTTTTCGTTAGTTGGCTGTGTCTCTAACCCTGGAGAGACTGTGTGCAAGGTGGAGAAGAGCATCTGACAATATGTGTGTCATTTCATGCCCAGCTGGCCTTGTTCTGGGCTCCGAACATGAGACTCGTCTGGTGGCAAAGCTCTTTAAAGACTATAGCAGCGTGGTGCGGCCAGTGGAGGACCACCGTGAGATTGTACAGGTCACCGTGGGTCTACAGCTGATCCAGCTTATCAATGTGGTAAGACCAGGGCTGGGGGCTCCCTATGGCACCCACCTGTGGGACCCCATTTCACACTGGACCATCTCCCGTTGGCTTCCCTATTCATGCCCTAAAGAAGGGATCTTTACTCTTCTCAGGATGAAGTAAATCAGATTGTAACAACCAATGTTCGTCTGAAACAGGTAATCCAACTGGGTTCTTGTACTTACGTTGTGTTTATTTACTTAAAATCAAACCTGGGCCCAGAGGAAATAAATCTAGGAAGGAGTATCATATACCAAAATGTTGAAATGAGGTCTGTTGGGATGGTGGAAGCATGTACACATATATACACATATACACATATACCCACAAACCCATATATGCATATATGCACATATACACACATATACACACATATACATATGTTTATGTATGTATATGCATGCTGACGTCCTGTTTAATTTGGTTCTCTTTTCATGTCTGTTCTTCCCTGTGTGGATTCGTTTGCTAGGGAGGCCGTAGCCAAGGAATACAAACTAGAAGGCTTTAACAACAGGAGTTTATCACAGCACAGTTCTGGAGGCCAGATGTTCCAAAGTTAATGTGTCATTGGAGCTTGTTCCCTCTGAGGACTGAGGGGAAATCAATTCCAGAACTTTCTACTAGGCTTGTAGATAGCTGCTGTCATGTTCACAAAACATTTTCTCTGTGTATTTGGTGTCTGCGTGTGTGATTTAAATTTCCTCTTTTTATAAAGATGCTGGACAAGGGCTCACCCTAATGATTTCAGCTTAACTTAATTCCTCTGTAAAGATCCAACTAAAGGCCCATTCTTCTTAAGTATGAGCTAGCGCTTTGCAAGAGTGATTTTCCAAAGCTTGCTGGCCCATCCGAATTCTGGTTAGGTTAGACACTGATTTGGTCTTCTTACTGAGGAAATGTCTCTCGCTCTAGCAATGGGTCGATTACAACTTGAAATGGAATCCAGATGACTATGGAGGAGTGAAAAAAATTCACATCCCCTCGGAAAAGATCTGGCGGCCGGACGTTGTTCTCTATAACAAGTAAGAAAAGCTAGGCAGGGTGGGCCAGCATCCCCTCGGAAGGACTGCCACATGCGTTTCCCCACCGTTTGCATTAAATAACCCTTAAAACCAGAACCACGTTGACAGGCGAGGAGTGCCATATGGTGCCCCATGTTATGAATAGAAACAATTATGGAAGCCAAATTGAATCAGGGCTGTGGGTGGGGACATTAATCCCGGAGAGCTGCTATGGTGCGTGTGGCAACCACGCGAGACACCTGGACTTCCCGTCTCTGAGTTCCTTGGAATCAAATATCTCCCCCTGTCCCAGGGGTCTCCACTCCCGGGGGG
>JADRCD010185860.1:0-12586 GCA_019843815.1 Montemys delectorum | reverse complement strand
GTGTGGATTTGTTGAAAGATTATTTTCTTACTTCTTCTAGGGTGTAGCTTTGCTCCTTATGTTGATGTTTTTCATCTATTATGGAAAGATAGGGCTAGATTTGCAGAAAGATATTGTGTAAATTTTGTTTTGTCATGGAATATCTTGTTTTCTCCATCTATGATAATTGAGAGTTTTGCTAGGTATAGTAGTCTGGGCTGGCATTTGTGTTCTTGTAGGGTCTGTATGACATCTGCCCAGGATCTTCTAGCTTTCATAGTCTCTGATGAGAAGTCTAGTGTAATTCTGATAAGCTTGCCTTTATATGTTACTTGATCTTTTCCCCTTACTGCTTTTAAAATTCTTTCTGTGTTTAGTGCATTTGGTGTTTTGATTATTATGTAACGGGAACAATTTCTTTTCTGGTCCAGTCTATTTGGAGTTCTGTAGGCTTCTTGTATGTTCATGGGCATCTCTTTCTTTAGGTTAGGGAAGTTTTCTTCTATAATTTTGTTGAAGATATTTACTGGCCCTTTAAGTTGGGAGTCTTTATTCTCTTCTATACCTATTATCCATAGGTTTGGTCTTCTCATTGTGTCCTGGATTTCTTGGATGTTTTGGGTTAGGACCTTTTTGCTTTTAGCATTTTCTTTGACTGTTGTGTCAATGTTTTCTATGGTGTCTTCTGCCCTTGAGATTCTCTCTTCTATCTCTTGTATTCTGTTGGTGATGCTTGCATCTATGACTCCTGATTTTTTTAAAGATTTATTTATTATTATAAATGAGTACACAGAAGAGGGTATCAGATTTCATTATGGGTGGTTGTGAGCCACCATGTGATTGCTGTGATTTGAGCTCACGATCTTCAGAAGACCAGTCAGTGCTCTTACCCGGTCAGCCATGTCACCAGCCTGATTCCTCATTTCTTTCCTAGGTTTTCTATCTCCAGGGTTTTCTCTCTTTCTGATTTCTTTATTGTTTCTATTTCCATTTTTAGATTCCACATGGTTTTGTTCATTTCCTTCACCTGTTTGATTGTGTTTTCCTGTAGTTCTTTAAGGGATTTTTGTGTTTCCTCTTTAAGGGCTTCCAGCTGTTTACCTGTGTTCTCCTGAATTTCTTTGAGGGAGTTATTTATGTCCCTCCAAACGTCCCTTGTCATCATCTTGAGAAGTGATTTTAGATCTGAATCTTGCTTTTCCAGTGTGGTGGTGTGTCCAGGACTTGCTATGGTGGGAGAATTGGGTTCTGATGATGCCAAGTAATCTTGGTTTGTGTTGCTTATTTTCTAATGCTTGCCCCTCTCCCCCGCCCCATTCCCCTGCCATCTGATTATCTGTAGTGCTTCCTGCTCTGATTAGATCTGACTGGAGCCTGTCCTTCCTGTGATCCTGGTTGTGTCAGAACTCCTCAGAGTCAAACTGTCTGTGTGATCCTGTGATTCTGTGTTCCTGTGATCCTGGCCTTGGTAGAGAGCCTAGGAATGGAGCTTCCTCTGGGTGTTGTGGGACTGGCTGAGGAGTTTGTGCCCAAGGTCTGTTCAGGGCACCAGCCCAGACTGCAAGGTTGATTCTTACAGGATCTCACAGTTTATTCTTCCTCAGGTTTAGGGAAAGCCTTGATGGTCATCTATAATTTATGTTTTGCAGTCAATAGCACACATTATATTAAATAGTGTAGATGGAGGAGAAAGATGCTTTCAACTTAATTGAAATAAATATATTCATGCAGTTTAAAAGGCAAAGAGGAAAAAAAGGCAAAGAGGAACTGTTCATCCTATGTGTTCTGCAGAAAGCTGTCAATCACCCAGAGGAGTGCTGATCCTTACAGAACCTTTGTGCTCTATTAAAATGTGCACACAGAAAAATGAACCCCCAAACTGTTCATTTTATGATTATCATTCAGATGAAATTCCAAATGTGGCTATAATTTTATAATTCTGAGATGCAAAATTTTCTCTTAAGAGAATATTGTTTATTGTGATTTATGAACTTACTGCTTTAATGTTATTTAATTATATAGTCCTGCCTATGTTTTCTGTATAGCCTTCCAAAATCAGGTTCAAATGCATCGTAAAGTTACACTGCAAATATAATAACAATAAAATCACTTGTACAAAATATCTCTCCAAGGGAACTAGCTACTTTGAATAGAATAGAGGCATCCTTCCTTAAAATTACAAAATGAAATTTCTTGAAAATTCTCCCCAGAACTGAGCATAAGATTGTGACTTCTTGTAAGCTACTAGAAGCCATGTTCCTATATCTCCTTCTAGAAACATATTATCAAGAACATTTAGTTCTCCATCATGAGCAAAACCACTGCATTAGAAACTCAAAAGGTCAAATTTATGAATAGACAAACCATTAGGATATATATCCGGGTCCAAGAACATGTGCTTTCCCCATTACAGATGGCAACAAAGATCAATAGATGAGACTTGCAATAATTACTTACAGATCTTATGATATACAACTCTAGAAATCGCGGCCAGTGGTGTTAATGATTGGAACAGGTTTGAAGGCCACATGAGGCACAGTCCCCCTATGTAAAACCTGAGCATTGCACCTTCCTCAGAAGCCTCATGTCTCCATCGTTTAGGAAGCACAGCAATCTGTGAGTTGGAATGCTGTGAATCACATGCTCACAACATTAATCCCTGCTTTTAGAACAGTGTCTAGTTAGTGTCATTACATTTTCCTAGTTGAGTGGTTCATCATAGTTCTCAATCTTGGTGGTAAAGTGTAACCATCTGGGGAGAGATAAAAATCACTGGTATGGTTTAACCAAACAGCTCCTGATTGGGTTGGTCTTAGATGTGGTCTGGTATTAGGCTTTTAAAACATCCCCGGGTAATTCTAGTGCTCCGTGAAGGTTGGGGATTCTTGATCCAGTCCAGTGACAGCCACCCTCTCCTTCCACGTCATTTCACAGATAAAGCCAGAGTTGGAGAGCTTGCGGCCCCCTCCTCATCACCAGCTGGTCAATGGCATTTAGCTCAAAACAGCAATTTGGACTGTTTCCTATTGAGGATGGAGACTTTCAACACCAGGGTTTCCAAAGGCTAGAAGTTCTCAATCTGTGGTTTACAATCCCTTGGGGGTATCTCATATCAGATATCCTGCTTATCAAATATTTACATTATGATTCATAACAGTAGCAAAGTTATAGTTACGAAGTAGCAATGAGGTAATTTTGTGGTTGGGAGTCACCACAACATGAGGAACTGTATTAAAGAGTCATTGCATTAGGAAGGTTGAGAACTACTGCTCTAAGCTAAGCCTGAGTGCGTGAAAGTCTCCTTATTACATCAAACTACCTCTTGGTGTTGGTGCAGTAACCTCCACTTTGCAGATGTTAAAATTGATGTCCAGACAGATTTTGATAGTAGGGTCACATATTTATATCTTCAAGATTTTAAATAAAATATTATCGTAGTTGCCTCTACAACCAAATTATTTTATTTTTAGAGTCATTTGTCTTGTTTCCACACTTAAAATTAAGTGACTTCCAGATTCACTCATAAATTCAATAAAAGAAATCATTCTTAAAATAAATAGTGAAAAGTAAGTTTGCATGAATAGTTCCACCCTTACTGCAATATGAAATTAGCAGGCTTCTCTTTATGCCAATACATTATTTATAATATGTACTGGCTGGTTTTGTGTGTCAACTTGACACAGGCTGCAGTTATCACAGAAAAGGGAGTTTCAGTTGGGGAAGTACCTCCATGAGATCCAGCAGTGGGGCATTTTCTCAATTAGTGATCAAGGGGGTAGGGCCCCTTGTGGGTGGTGCCATCCCTGGGCTGGAAGTCTTGGGTTTATAAGAGAGCAGGCTGAGCAAGCCAGGAGAAGCAAGCCAGCAAGGAACATCCCTCCATGGCCTCTGCATCAGCTCCTGCTTCCTGATCTGCTTGAGTTCCTGTCCTGACTTCCTCTGGTGATCAACAGCCATGTGGAAGTAAGCTGAATAAACCCTTTCCTCCCCAACTTGCTTCTTGGTCATGATGTTTGTGCAGGAATAGAAACCCTGACTAAGACATAATATAAGTAATCTTATATTCTTATATGAGTAATATAAGTATTCATATAAGAGAATTTTACTTACAGTTATGATCTCTCAAAAACATAAAATATCTTGGGGAATATTCATTAGTAGGAGTGAAATGTATCAGATCATGTGCAAAGTGATTATATATAAATAACTATGTTTGTCAGTCCTATTCTGGGAGAGGGAGGTAATTGTAGTTTCTCTGGGAAAGCTTGTTTGAGTGAGCACTGATCAGTCAGCCCACTGACATTCAGAAAGCTGTTGGCAGAAGTCCCCCTGCAGCAGCAGATTTGTGGTTAGAGCCTGGTACTGGAGGGAGTGACTGGGGGAACAATGTCTTTGGTTAATGACAGGTGATTCATTAATAAAGGATGCCTGAGCTACCTGACTCACAGACAAGTGCTCTAAACTCTGAAGACCAAGTCAGATATTTCACACAATTATACATAATACCTTTTTGCCATCCATCTAATGATGATTGGTAACACACCTCTCCACAGGACAATCATTTCCTCATCTCTTCCGGGTCTTTCCAGCTGCTGGCTGAACAATTTCTTCTTGTTCCACTGAAACAAAAGCTCCTGGCTATGTACCTACTGGTGGGTTTTTCTGATACCCACCCTAGATGAATATCATTTACTGCAGCCAGAGAGATCTGAACACATGCCTATAAGAACTCACTATTCATCCATTGTCTTCTGATCATCAAGAGGAAAGAAAAATAATGTAAGAACTTGAGTTTTTTCCACTGTGATGCTATTGATCTCAAGATGGTCAGTATCTTCGTCTGTCTTCAATTGCTGTAATGGACACAACACAGATTAAGTCATTTATGAAAAAATAAAGATTTAGTTGACCCACGGTTTTGAAGTCTGGGAACTGGAACCTGTGCCTGGTCAGGTCTCTCTTGCTAGTGGGACTTGCTAGTGCAAAGTCTCAAATTGTATCAGAGCATACTAGCATGGATCACTACTCTTCTTAGGAAGCCACAACTCTGGACTGAGGGATTAGCTCAGTGGAGTGCCTGCCTAGCATGCTCAACACCTTGGGTTTGACCCTTAGCACTACAAATAAAACAAATAGAAAAGGAAAGAAACACCACAGCTCCTGATGGATTAGCCCCTTTGAACTCATTTACCTTATTCATCTCTCAAAAGTCAACTGCGAATGTCATAGTCTAAATTTCCACCTTAAGACAAATACTAACATGAATTTTAAGTGAGAACATTCAAATCATAGCAGTAACAAATTAAATGTATTTATAAATGAGTGTATAGATATATAGAAATATGAATTCAGGTTTCCTTTCCTAGCAAAGAATAAGATTGTAAGGAAATATGTTAAATCAGTGAGTTATGATAGCTAATTTCCCCCAAATTCCTTTTTCTTGTACATTCTAAATATTCTATAATGAGACATTTTATTTCTATTTATAAATAATATATAGACTCTTTTCCTGATGAGGTATAAATCATCCTGTCCTCTCGATCCGAGGCAATCTAATTACCTAAAGTGCTGATTTACCTTAAAGTCGACAGATGGAATCCTTAGGACTCTGTTCCTTCACAGATTAAAAGAAGGGTTGGCGTAGCCAAGAAAGCATATTTAAAGAGTCCCGGAAAGGTTTAAGAGATACCACTGGCTATAAAAGGCACCTGGTGGTGGTGAGAATGCTCTGTGTCGTGACTACAGCCATGTTAATGCCCTGACTTTGAACTTGTACAATGGTATCACAAGGCTCTCTTACAAGTATATATGAATCTTTCACAATCTCGAAATAGAGCTTTACTTTTTAGTTTATATTTACTTGCAGTGCTGGAGATCAAACCCAGAACCTCACCTGAGTAGTGTGAGTATTCTGCCACGGAGCTACAGTGCTGGCTTTCAAGTTTAATTTGGAGGCCTTTTATGTGTTTATGTTTCTACCCAAAGGCTTGGACTGCTCTCAGTCCACGTCAGGGGAACTTGTTTTTTTTGCAGTGGGCAGCAGGTAGTGCAGAGGTGAACAATTGTTCAAACTGATGAGAATGAGAATGAGCGCTCAACTCTAAGTTGGACATCTCCATCACCCACTCACCCCACCATTCTCACCCCCTGCCAAGGCTAAGGCAACATCACAGGAGAGCTGCCAAAGAATGTAAGAACCAGAGGATGGGAAGAGAGCTGTGAAAAGTCACGTCTGGACATGGCATGGCTGTCACACTTAGGAATTCACAGCAGTCACATTCAGGAGATCAAATGAGCCAAAATTTGACATTGATGGAGGAGGTGGTTTCTTGGTCCCACAACTGTGTCTCCAAGGCAGAGTTCAATTCAGTCCTTAGAATCAACAAAGTTAAAAGAAGGAACAGACTTCTAAAATTCTCCTCTGACTTCCACATGGAGATTGAGGCAAGTGTGTGCTTTCACACACAAAGAATAAACATATATAAATAAATAAGCCCAGCAGTGAGCGTGCATGCCTTTAATCCCAGCACTTGGGAGGCAGAGGGAGGCAGATTTCTGAGTTCAAGGCCAGCCCGTTCTACAGAGTGAGTTCCAGGACAGCCAGGGCTACACAGAGGAACCCTGTCTCCAAAAAACTAAATAAATAAATAAATAAATAAATAAATAAATAAATAAGAATGATTTTATTTGAACTACCTCTGAGGCTCTATTCTCTGCAAACAATCCTAAAGACAGAACAGGCTGTATGTTCTAAGTTCTTTAGTTCCATATGTGTGCATGTGTGTGTGTGTGTGTGTGTGTGTGTGTGTGTGTGTGTGTGTGTGTTAGACGGAAAGATCTCCTAAATTTCAGAGATTTTTTTTTTTTTTGTTGGTTTTTGGAGACAGGGTTTCTCTGTGTAGCCCTGGCTGTCCTGGAACTCACTCTGTAGACCAGGCTGGCCTCGAACTCAGAAATCTGCCTGCCTCTGCCTCCCAAGGGCTGGGATTAAAGGTGTGTGCCACCCCCGCCTGGCAATTTCAGAGATCTTACAAGTATCTTAACATGAAATAATCTAGGCATGGTGACCATGGTGACCATAGTGGCATGAAGGATTTAGTGGGCATGGAGGGCATGGTAGACATAATTGCATGGTGAGCAAGAAGGGCACAGTGATATGCTCTTGAAATCCCATCACTGAGGAGATAGAGACCTGGGAGATCAACCAGCATTGTTTTAAGATTTTCAGGCCAGTGAGAGATCCTGTTTCCAAAAAAAAATCGATTAAAACAATACTCAAAGATATTCCTGTCACTTGTTAGATGTAGTGTTGGCAGAAAGGTTTCTAGAGGCAAATATCTAATATTCTCTCCTACGAGTTTAGCAGTCAGATTTTTGTCCCATTGTCTTTGGTATCTTATGTCACAAAATTAACTGTTGAAACTACTATAAACAACTGCCACTGTATTCTGCACATTGAAAATGTATGCTTTGGAAGAAAGTACACATCTGGAGAGTGAGGCCCTACCTGAGCTTTGCTGGACTAACTTAACTCTCCAGAGATGGGTGCTCAATGAGCACCCTTAGGAGCTAGACTGCCTCTCTTCAGAGCTAAGGCAGGCATGTCTGCTGTCTGTTTAGAAATTGTTGGCTTACTGAAGCTCAGGGACTTCTCCTGCAATGCAACCCATGATATGTGCTAGTATCACCCTGGCTTGTTTGTGTCTGCCCATAGGAATTAGATCACAGAGAATCCCATAGAGGGAATTCTTCTGTTGTTTTAAGTAATAACTTGACTCTTCTTTCTGACCTAGAAATCTCATGTCTCCTAACAGTTTTGTCAAAGTGTACCAGGCTAACTTGCTAATTCACTGACTTGAAAGAGGGTAAGAGCTGACCCTTTTAAGCTCTTAAAAGAATTTTGATGATAGAGATATGACCTCTACAGAAGGAAGAGCCTTCTCTGCCAGGTAATGTGGTTCCCGGAAGCATGTTGACTAAATTTATAGTGAATGGTGCAATAAATGGCCTTCCACATTGTTGACTCTAAATCAGGAGAAATTGGTGAGTTCTTTCAGGTGGATTCAAAGACAGTTGCCTAAATAATGCCTGATAATCACCCTCTGGAAGGGGGGCTTACTTAGCAAACTCTCAAGAGTTCTGGGTCTACCAACAGGATAATGATTACTACCAAGATTTGTCCTAGGTGGGCAGAAAGCTCTTCCCCCTTTGTAATAGAGGTGTTGTGGGATATGGTTCATTGAGCATTATGTCAGCCATTACTGTCTTAAACCCTCAGGAACTGTGATGGGACCCATAGAAAATTGGGCTTATCAACCTTTAGTCGTGGAGCAAGCAAAGGAAGACTCACAAGACCTCACCACTTCTTAAGGACTATATATATATATATATATATATATACATAATTAGTTTAAAAATACTAGAAGGTAGAGACATTTTCTTCAGTGGTGTAGCCACCCATACATTGCCCACATTCCCATAGGTAAACCACCCCAACCCATGTTGCTATAAGAAACTGTTAAACTCATTGCTTCATCAATCCAGACTTTGTTGGAATCATTTCTTTAATGTATTGTCACTGCCATATCCATGTATGGGGTGAATAGATATTTGTTTCCCTAAGAAAATTTCACAGAACAAGGAAGGATCATTGCCAACCAAAACAGAGTATTGTGAAAGCCGAAAGCATTGGAAGTTCACTGGCTTGAGTGCTGACACATGCCACTTACCACTACAAGCAAATACAAGTCTTTCTTTAACAGACAAAGCCACTCTCTTCCCTTCATCCCAAATCTTTCCCTCTGCTCTGTCTGCCTAACCATGTTCAAAAGGAAAACAGAGGTGAAGCTAGGGTCTTCCTATCTATGAGGGGCGTTAAAAGCCCTGATAGTTAAAAGCCCTGCTAATATGCCCATATGAAGGCTTAGATTGTTATGGCTCTGCAACTATAGATACCTAAGTCACTATCCTATCTAGTTCTGTGAGAGAAAGGGGCTTCCAACTTAACTAATGGGGTTGCACAAGGTTTGCAGTGGGAACAGGAGACAAAGGTGATCCTGTGCCAAGGCATTTGTGCAAATTTATTGTACCCTTGTGAATTGTACGGCTAATGTCTAATTGATATTGATACTGTCTAATTGTTTTGCATATTTGAATTGTAAATGCTCATTAGCTCCAGATGGAGAGCCGCTGCTGTACCACAGACCCATGACTCCTGCCATAAGTTGACCTATTTGTCTTGTGGCAATAGAAGCCACTCTGCATGGTGAGTAGCCTCCATATGTACCTGGGAAACGACATTCACTGACTGTGTAAAGTCCTCTGGGAGGTATGTGATTCTGCACTATTGTGGACACATTGGGTCACAGTGTTCCTCTTGCAGTACAAACATCTGCCTCTACCCACATCACTGCCACTCTTTAAACACAGCTGTGACAAACTTTCAGTCTTCTAGGGGATTTGCAAGTCTGGCAGTGACATGCCTATAGGCCTTCTATACTCTACAATCCCCATGCATTTGACACTGACAGGGTATGGCCTCCTCAAAAACAAACTAAAGGATATGTGTGTCCTTACCTTGTCCAGTTTCCTTCACGAATCTTGGGTTGTCACTGGATATGACTGTCAACACCAAGTAATCACCACTTGGTTGATTTCTAGGTAGCATTTTGAAAATAGAAGATGTCTTTCTGTGTCTATTGAGTTTATTTTTCCTTTTATTGAAAATAGATCTTTTTATCACATAATCATTCAGATTATACTTGCCCCTCCTTCCGCGGATCCCTGCTCCTTTCATCCTCCCCTCCCATCCAGACCCACCCCTTTCTCTCTCTCATTAGAAATCAGACAGGCTTCTAAGGGATGATAAAACAAAATAAATACAACACAATAAAATATAATAACATAAACGGAAACCTGACGCATTGGGATAGAACAAAACAAGCAACTCTAAGGAAAAGGAGAAGAGTCCTAGAGAAGGCACACGAAACAGAGACCCACTCATTCACGCACTCAAGAATCCCTTAAAAACACTAAACTGGAAGCCATAATATATGCATGGAGGACATATAAAGTAAAAAGAGAGAAGAAAAATATGAATTAAATCATTTTTTTTAAAAAAGAGCCTGGCCGGGCAGGGGTGGCACACACCTTTAATCCTAGCACTTGGGAGGCAGAGACAGGCAGATTTCTAAGTTCGAAGCCAGCCTGGTCTACAGAGTGAGTTCCAGGACAGCCAGGGCTATACAGAGAAACCCTGTCTCAGAAAACCACAAAAAAAAAAAAAAAAAAAAAAAAGAAAAAAAAAAAAAAAAAAAAAAAAGCCTGGGAACAACATTATGAGACAAGAAATCTCTAAAGATACCATTGAATTCATTTTCTGTTGGCCATCTACTGCTGAACATGAAGTCTACCCTTAAGAGTAGTTTGTTTCCCCAGTGAGACTCTCATGGAGAAAACTAAATTTTCATTTACAAATGGTTATCAACTGAAGATTGCTTCTGGGTTATTGATGAGGGTATGTGTCCTGCTGACATACCAATACCCTTACCCCTAAAATGCCAAGCAGACCTGGATGGCAAGAGCAGTGGCCCATAACAAAAGGTACTTGGACAACTGGTACAAAAGAAGCTGGAGGCTCAACATACAGAAGAGTCTACCAGCCCATGGAATTCCCCTGTGTTTCTTGTAAAAAAAAAAAAAGAAAGAAAGAAAGAAAGAAAGAAAGAAAGAAAGAAAGAAAGAAATCAGGTAAATGGAGAATGATAACATATTAAGAGCAGTTAATAGAGTAATTCAACCAATGGGTCCTTTATAACCTGAACTTCCTTCTTTGTTACAATATCATGGCCTATAATAATAATTGCCTTGAAATATTTTTCACGATATCCTTGCATGAACAGGACACCTACTTTCTTTATACCTACTCTGAATAACAGTGCTCCACTAAAGAGATACCATTGGAAAGTACTTTCTTTCTTTCTTTCTTTCTTTTTTTAAGATTTATTTATATTATGTATTTGAGTTCACTGTAGCTGTACAGAGATGGCTGTGAGCAATCATGTGGCTGCTTGGAATCAGGATGGCCCTGCTTGCTCCGCCCCCCCACCTCCCACTCCCTCCACCCCCCCAACCTTGCTTACTCCATTGTAATACACTGTAGCTGTCTTCAGATGCACCAGAGGGCATCAGATCTCATCACGGATGGTTATGAGCCACCATGTGGTTGCTGGGATCTGTACTCAGGACCTTAGAAGAGCAGTCAGTGCTCTTGCCCGCTGAGCCATCTCACCAGCCCCTCGAAGGTACTTTCACAGGGAATGTTAAATAGTCCAACTTTATGTCAATATTTTGTACTACAACCATTAGAAATAATTCATAAGCAATTTCCTCGATCTATCATTTATCATTATATGGATGATACTTTGTTGGCTGATTCTGATGAAGATGTTTTAGAGAATATGTTTAAGGTAACACAAAGAATTATGTCATGCTGGGAGTTACAGATTGCTCCAGAAAAAAAAAAATACAGAGGAGATTCACTTAGTTATTTGGGTTATAAAATCAATTAAAAAAAAAAAAAAAACTCGACCACAAAAGGTTCCGATCCATAGGGACCAATTGAAAACTCTTAATGATTTTCAAAAATTAAAGGGAGATATCAACTGACTGAAAACTACGATGTCTGCTTCTAGGACCCCATCTGTTGCAGACCTGGCATGTTACCACGGTCTCTGAGTTCATATATACACCTTGTTGTGTTTACAAAGCCTTGCTTTCTTGGTGTCATCTATTGCCTCTTGTCTTACCTCTTCCCTCTTCTTCCTAGGGAGATCTATCTGACCCCACCTCACCACCAGGCTCTCCTCTCTACCTAACCTCTGTGGTTCTATGTATTGGAGGTTAGTTTTCATTTACTTAATAGCTCTTATACACATATAAGTGAACATATATCATATGCCTTCCTGGGTCTTGGCTATCTCCCTCAGGATAATGTGTTTCCAATTCTATCTATTTACCTATGAATTTCATTATTTATTTCTGTAACAGCTAAAGGATGTGCCCTTGTGTAAATGTAATGTGCTACACTTTCTTTATCCCTGTGTCTGTTGAGGATCATCTAGGTTATTTCCAACTTCTGACTGTTATAAATAGAGCAGCAGTGAACATGGCTGTACAGTTGTCTCTGTGGTAGGATGAACATCCTTTGGGTATTTGTCCGAGACTTGTACAGTTGGATCTTGACGTAGGTAGGACTGATTCCCATTTTGCTGAGGAACCTCTACACTGAATTCCATAGTGGCTGCACAAGTTTGCACTCCCACTTTCAGTGGATGAGTGTCCCTCTTATTTCCCACCCTCTATTTACTTAAAATATGTTTTTAAATGTTAACAAGCTTAGATAATTGAAATTATGTATCTTTTCTCATCATAATGCAATAAAAACCTAATAATAATAATAAAAAAGGTTGTTTAAAATTGTTGGTGCTCTGCAAGTGGCACCGAAATCTACCGTGGATCACAGGTTGACACTGTGTCAGATTGTCCTGGCCAACTTATAAGACACTATGGCTCCCCACAAAGCAGAATGGCATGTGCGCGCGCGCGC
>JADRCD010185855.1:0-11149 GCA_019843815.1 Montemys delectorum | reverse complement strand
AAAAACCCTTACAGACTTGCTGCAGCTCCCTCTAACCCCGACTAACAACTTGCCCAAGCTTCCTCAAATCTCCCTCATCACCTCTGTCCC
The DNA here is from genome assembly GCA_019843815.1 of Montemys delectorum. NCBI lineage: Eukaryota > Metazoa > Chordata > Mammalia > Rodentia > Muridae > Montemys > Montemys delectorum. The sequence goes on along the minus strand of JADRCD010185855.1, from coordinate 11,059 downwards.
TCACCTTGATCCAGAAATCCTTAGATGTCATATACAGGCAATACCTAGCCAGTGCTCACACATGCCAGGCAGAGTTTGGATAGTTTTGCTGGTAGGAACCACGTTGTGCCTAGTTTCATGATCCCCATTTTAACAAAATGATGGCTGAGTACAGAGAAATTAAGTAACCTGTGCAAGGCCACACAGACTTGGTGGGAGATAAAGCTTTGGCTGGCCCCAGGCAGTCTGACACTGGAGTTCATGGTCCTCTGTTATGGAGCTGCCTTTTCTCATTGTGTTTCCTAGAACCTGGTTAATGCCCACCATGTGATTTGAGCTCCATGGGAGCGAGTCATTTTTATGCCTTTGACTCCACAGTTCAATATTCACCAACATTTTGTTGAAGAAGCTTTATCAGTCTCTGCTGGCATTTCATTTTAAGTGGCAGGAATGGGGGTGGAGGCTTACTATACCTGTCTATACCTTCTAAGACAGTGTTTTTCATACTGAGACCTATTGATATAGTTTCCTTTGTTGTGGAGACTCCCAACCATAAAATTATGTTTTGCAACTTCATAACCATAATTTTGCTGCTGTTATGAATTGTAATGTAAATATCTGATATGTTGGATATCTGATATATGATTCCCCAGAGGGACCATGGCCCACAGGTTCAGAACCACTGTTTGAAGATGACAATTTACATCTCATTAGATGAGAATCTAATCTGGTAGAGAGGTCCCAATACATGACACAGAGGCTAACAAGATCCCGATAGCCTGAAGGGCTCCATGGCTGACTTGGGTGTGTTGAACAGTGACTATGAAGCAGAGAGGGCTACCTGCATCTCTTCTAGCCCCTTCCTATAGAGCCCATTTCCCACAGTCAGGCCCTTTCACCTCTCTCTAAGGAGACCCAAAGCAGAACATGCTGGGATGTACTGAGCATGGAGCAGGCAAGGGTAGAGGGGAGGCCACCCTAGTCCTAGTCCACACATGGGCAGTGAAGTGACACTGGAGAGTTGCCTGGAGAAAGGTTATCTTTCCGAACCCTTTCCTCACTAAAGAAAGAGGTTCTTTTTCTTCTTCATGGGAGATTTTGTGATTCCCCAAGGTTCCCTTTGAAAGTCACCTCCTAAAGAGGGCTCCAGGCAAAGCAGAATTAATTTTGCCCTGGGGTGGAGAAGGGACCCATAGTGGTTTACTTTTACGGATTAGGTCAACTTCCAGGCCCCCTACTGGTCATTCCCTGTCCTCTACTAATAATATCTCCATTACCATTTCCTGATGTATCTCAGCAAGGCGATCAGGCTGCAGCCAGGGGGAACTTGCAACTGATATTGACCAAACCTGGGTTTAGAGTGGTTTACCAATCTGTTCAAGGCCATACTGGTTTAGGAGTCAGGGGGCTGGCCTCTAGTCATGGCTTTTCCACTCGGGAGCCTTGTGATGTGATATGAGTCATTCGGCATCTCTAATCGTTGCCCTCCTTGTTGGTAACTGAAGGAGAGTTATAGCAGTTCCTGAAGAGTCGAGGGGAGGAAAACGTAGCTGAGAGAAAGTTAGGTTCAGTTTTCAAAACAAGAGCCAGAACAATAGTAAACACTCAGTTGCCCAATTCGGTCACCCACCTACCTTGCTTGCTTCTTCAGGTATTGTCTTGCTTCCCGCCCCTGCCCCCCTATCCCGTAGAGACTGTTGTAATTGTGGACTTGAGCCCAGCACCCCTTTCCTCTCACAGTTCCCTAATCACCTGAAGCTCCTTTCATCTCTTTCGGTTTACTCGCACCATCAAAACATCTTGCAAAGCCCAGTGTAAATATCTTTTTTATTATCATTCGCAGCAGGGCTACTGCTATCAGCTTTAATAAGAGATTCTTCTCTTTCCGTGTGCAAAAAATATATTTCCTTCTCATGCAGTTTGTTTGCGAACCTTTACCTGTGTGGTTGGGAGTACTTGGACTCCTTGGCTACATATAGTGGATCTTTATTTCTCATTGTAGCGGGGAGAAAACCCCCACAATATAAAGCTGACCATCTTAATTCTTTTTGGATGTTTGGTCGAAGAGTCTTCTGTGAGGAATCCTTCCATGATTCCACCATATCCTAAAACTCATTTCTACTTCACACTGAACTTAGACCAGTCTCACCTACTCTTTCTACAGTAAGAGTGAGTGCTGGGTATCCAGCCCTCCTCAAATGGAATGCTGTGTGCCCTACACTCTTTGTTTCTGGCTCCTGATAATATAGTCTGTTGCCCAAACCGTGTCACTGCACAGCTCTTTTGCTGATGTGGAGTCTCCTCAGATCTGAGGCTGCTCCCTAAGGTGCTTCATGGTGATTAGCCTGGGTAATACCTCCACATGGATTGACCTACATTCCTCCTCACAGCCCCCAGCTCAACATGATTAAATTGTTCCCTTGACTATTATTCCCTCTGCTGCCTGCTGGTCTACTCTTCCTGCTTCAGAGAAGAGAACCTATGCTCCTCCTAATGGACTGGCAGCTCTTGAGATCGGAGGCTTCGAGAAGCCTGTCTTAGCTGACCCTGCCCAACCCTTGAGCAGGAGCATTTGGTGTGACTTGCTCACGGATCACTATTCCTGTCCATGTCTAACTGGCAGTTGCCACTACCAAAGGGTTCCACTTGATTTGTAAATAAAACTTCATAGGAACATGTGCATGCCCACTCATGCATATCCAGTCTGTGGCTAACTACATACTGACAAATTGTATAGCTTGCCTTATAAAGCCCAAACTACAATTATGTAGCCTTTTGTAGAATAATATTGCTAGCCCATGATTAAAAGCATTGATAAAGTGTTCCTATGTTATTGTATAGTCTTCCTGGTTATAATAATTGATGGTTATACTACACACCACAGGGTGGCCTGTGCTTTCTAACATAGTATTTCCCACCAAGCAGATTCATTTGGCCTGCAAAATCTATTAGGAAGTTTTCTGAGCTGAATTATTTTCTTAGGGAAAATTCCCATGTGGAGTCTTGAATCAAGTCAACTTGTAAGTTCCCCAGAACTCTGTTCTTGTTGAGATTTCTTGCCCAGGTCCTGTTACAGGAACTGAATTCTTACCCAGGTCCTGTTTCAGGAACTGAATTCCTGACTCTCAGTTGACTGACAGCTCTGCTAGGGTCTGTGGTCTTCTGGAAGCTCTGTTCCAGAAGTCCTTCCTGGTTAGTTCTCTAGAGGTTGCTCTTCACTGCTGGCTTAGCCACCTGACCTCATTCCCCTCATCCTCCTCTGTTCCCATCCATCCCTTCCGCCCTCCTCTGCCAACTCCACTCTGCTCTGTAGTTCTAAGCCCCCCTCCTCCCATGCATGTCTCATTGGCAACTCCTACACCGTCAGAGGAGTCAAGCATCCAGAATCGATCTTTCAATGAGATCATAGAAGGGTTTGGGCTAAAACAAGCACAGAGATAATGAATGACAGAACCATCCATGTCAAGATTTCTCCCCTGTGCATCCAAGCCTATGGGCCACTTGTCAGAAAAATATATGCCTCTCTGCCTCAGGCCCCACTGTTACCCTTCTCTGTAATTTGCTTCCATCCATTCTCCGTCCTCTGGCTCCTCCAAAACCCTACACACTGGCTTCTGATTTACTGCATGCATAGACTATTTCTATAGGAAAGCAGCTAATAAAAAAGGGAAAACTCTAAAAATGGATTCTTGCTGAACACTGCTTGCCAATGAGTTTCTTTAATTGTGGCATTAGGAACATAGGCAATTACTTTCATTGACATAGTCACTTGGGCCCTGGAAGAAACCAAATTATTCTGGGAGTCCAGGCTGCAGAAGCTTAGAGTGCTGGTTCAAAGGTTTCAATGCTCCCACTGACCAATGGGCAGTTCTCTGGGAAGTTAGAGTAGGCAGCAGACTCTGGGGGGTCTCTGCCCAGCACTCACATCCTGTGTCTCTGCCCCAGTCTTTCTGTTCTCCCAAAGGGGAATAAGGCACATGAGCCTGAGCATAGACATTTGTTCGTTTGAAATGCTTCCCCCAGGAGGAGCTTATGTCTCAAACCTTTTAATCTCCTGTTGGCTCTAATTTTGCCTTCCAGGAAAAGGCCGAGCCAGTTTGATCTGTATTTTTGTAGCAGCTTTTTGGATACTTAAGGAATAAGATCCTGCATCCCAGTAATCTTCTTGAAGTTCAAATATTTCCAATTTCTTCAGCCAATTTGCATGTGTCATTAGGCTTAGGTCTCTTGACTAAAGAGGGCCTTCCTGGGCTGACAAGAGTGTGTGGTTTTGAGTCTGAATTCCCAGAACTCCTGTGGAAATTGTGTGGTGGTGTGAGACTATAACTCCTATGCTCCTAAAGAGAGATGACAGACATGAGAGAATCCGCGAGAGCTTGTGAGGCAGCTAGCCTGGTGTACACATCATCAAACAACAAAGAAACCTTTGTCTCATACAAAGTAGAAGGTGAGGACCAGCAACCAAGGTTGCCCTTTCACCTCTATATACACATGGACACGGACACACACACACACACACACACACACACACACACACCATATAACCTCCCAGTCCCCTATGAAAGGGCCTTCCAGAAGTTGCCGTACCGATAGCAGATAGCAGTTAGGAGGTGTGAATTGCGTAGCAGGCTCTAAGAGCTTTACGTAGTGAACTCAGTTCATCTTCATAGCAGTTCCATGAAGGAATGCTACTCCTGTCGCATTTGACAGATGAGACAACTGAGCAAAGAGCCAGGCAGTTTCAACCATGACTCCAGGGCCAGTACAGCTGCTTTCCTGGCTCTGATGGATGCATCTCGGGGCTTTAACAGTTTCCTCGTCTAGGAGGATGAGGTGTCTCCTGCCACAGAGATGTGAGGATTCTAAGAGGGAGACTGTAAGTCCAGAAGAAAACTTCTATCTGTCCTTTCTGGAGAAACATTTTTGGGAGGGGCAGGTGGGGACTGGGTCTAGGACTTGGGCTTGCTTTTGATAGAGGTGCTGGTGAGGTAGACATGGGGCTACTGCTACTGTTCCGAGTACATCTGTGTTGACTGTGACCCCCACCCACATGTGGTAGTGAATCACCCTGGCTCTTCTGTGCTCTTTCAGGAGGGGTTGTTGATTTGCAAAAGGGGGCAGGGCTGCCTAGCTACCTGTTGGATGGATGGCCTTGGCCTCTGTAGAGGTGAATCACAATAGCAGTGGTTCCTAGTCACAGGCAGCTTAGGAGTTGTTTAAATGTCAGTACTATAATCGACATGATCTTACAGAGGAACAGGTATAGAAACACAAACCAAGCTGCTAATTTAGTAGATACTACTTTCTTGAAACTAAGACTTCAGAGGCACCGGTACACAGGAGAGCATTTGGGGAAATATGTAGTCACTGAGCAGAGGAAACAAAAAGGAATCTGGTTTCTCCCAGCCTAAGGTATTTGCTCAAGGCTGGGTGGGCTTACTATCCACAGCTTTAGCCTTCTCATGATCTTAACCACTCAGAAGTCAAAGGGCAACAGAGCCTTCTCTGAACTTCTTGTCCTTGTCATACATCTCAAGTGATGGCATTGTGATGACATTTACTTTTAAGTATTTTATTTTTGAAATAATACTGTTGTAAGAAATGAGAGAGAAAATGAGGAAAAGAGAGAAAGACAGGGGCCTCTTTCATCCGGTTCTCACTCTTGTATCTCCCACCTTATATAAGTACAACAAAATCTCACAACCATAGAACAGACTTCACTGTTGGTACTTAAAAAAAGCATGTGTCAATGTAGATGCATGGTTGTGTTTTAATGTATGTATGATGCATGAGAACATGTGCTTGTACATATTCACATGCAGATATGTGCCTGTGTAGGTGAATATTGGGGTTCAGAGGGTAACCTCAGGTGTGTCCATCTTCCAATCTACCTTTATTTGGGACAGGTTCAATTTTACTGTTCACCACTCAAGCCAGATAGCCCAGAGCTTCCAGGGAGTCTCCTCCTTCTTTTTCCCCGGCTTACTGCAGGACTGCTGGGATTACGACATGCTCTCTTGTGCCTAGCATTTACATGGCTTCTGTGGACTGGAATTCAGATCCTTGGACTTGTGCTGCAAACACTTTGCTCACACTGCTGATGCTTTCTAACCTCCTTAGCTTTTCCTTTCTTTGATAGATTCTTCTTTTCTCACATTCCGTCTTGTGTTTTTTTCAGCCTGGCTTTGGTCCCCCTTCCCTCCCCCGACTTCCTTATCTTCTTATTTCTCCACCCTTCTGTAGTGGCTATTCCTGGTTGTCAACTTGACTATGTCTGAAATGAACTACAATCCAGAATTAGAAGGCTCACCTGTGGCCCTAATCTGGAGGCTGAGAGATACAAGTTTCTGACCTGAATCTTGGCATGGAGACCTTGAAGAATAGTAGCTATGAATCCCATAGGATTAACATAGAAAGCTCTATGAGTTCAAGATCATCTGGGATTAAAGGTATGGTGGCATAGTGGCTGTGAATCCTAGAAGATTAAGACTGGAAGATCTACGAGTTCAAGCAAGGTCATCTGGGGTTAAAGGTGTGGTGGCACACATCTTTAACCTGGGCCACACTTTTTGCTGGAGACCTATATAAGGACATTGGAAGAAGGAAGGCGCTCTCTGCTTCGCCTGCTTGCCTTGTAGGACTGAGCACTTGCTGGATCCTTGGACTTCCATTCATAGCTGCTGCCGAGACTGTTGTTGGGAGTTGATTGTTGGGAGTTGGACTAGAGACTGTAAGTCATCAATAAATCCCTTTAGTACATAGAGACTACCATAAATTCTGTGACTCTAGAGAACCCTGACTAAGACACCTTCTTTTCCCTGGATCTAGATATCACCCATCGCCAGCAGGGAATCTTAATGCCTGATACAGGACTTGATCTGCTATGCACCTAGACTCACTCTGAACTCTCATCCTCTCTGAAGTGTTATAGCTAAGTGGTCCTCAAGACTGTCTGAACATCAGAATACACGGAAAGTAACACTGAATTAAATAAAGGCTTCTGGAGTGGGCCGCTGGTCTTGTTGGGTAAGAATGGGAAATGTCCAACATCAAAACTTATGAAGAGACTCACCAACTCCAAGTTGTCCAAGTGCAAAGTCTGCACCTGAAAGTGAATATTTCCTTGTTTTCTTATGCATTGTGTGCCTAACTTAGCTCCCTCTCATTCTAGCATCCTTAATCAAAGACTCTCATGGATACTAGATAGATAACTCCAGCCTGCTGCCCTGATTAGCCTTGATCTGAAATATACTTAGCATCCACACCCTAGGTCCAGCTTCTGGTTAGGGAAATCTTGTCCTATTGCCATTGCTAAACTGTACCATTATTTCTATTTTGGAAGAGAAAACAAGAAACAACAAAACTCCAAATCTAGTGTCTTTTCTCTTGAACTTTATTTTCACCAGTCTTTCAACTAAATCTATCATCTCACCACAGGTGGGAGTATAACTCTCTGAGACTTTACGTTGATTATGTGTTCCTGCTTCCAGGGATCAAAGATCATAGCAGCTCCATCCCTCTTTAGTTCCGTTACTAAGTATTCACAGAGCATTCACAGGCTCCATGGCTAGTGGTAATACGTCTTAGTCCCTGAACTCAAATGAACTCATGGAGCCTAAGAATTTATTCCTGCACAGGCCATTGTGATATGCTGGGATCCAAACAAGGGACTTTATTATCCCACTGAATTATTGACTAGGCTTAGGTACCAGAGAAGAAAGTTACCCCCAAGAAAGTAATAGAGACTGAGGAGAGTTTTCAGGTTGAGTGAGCTGGACTTGTTGCTTGTTGGGTTGTCAGGAAGGTGGATATTCTGAGCTAGGACAGAAGTTGAAAGTCAGTGGCTGAGGACAAAGAACATGGAGAGAGAGAGAGAGAGAGAGAGAGAGAGAGAGAGAGAGAGAGAGAGAGACTATGACCAGCACCACAAAGTTAGGTCATGTGAACTTCTTAGTCTCTTCCATCAGTTAAGGTTTATGCAGGTCTGTGCCAGGGAGTAACCATCCAATTGGCTTTGCAAGGAAGTTACCAGCAGCATTATGGAGACTCAACCACAAGGAAAGGTAGTAGGATAGAAAGCTACAGGTGGAGCTCAGGAAAGAAAAAGAGGACTGCTTACACGGGAGTGTGTGGCACACTCAGGGTTCATTTTGGCAGAAAAAGTCAGGCTGTGGGGCTTGTCTCTTTACCCACTGAGCCTTGTACTTTCTGAAATCAGAGCCATACACATACTGCAGCACACCCTGCTTAGTAAACTAAGTGTGCACGCTGCAGGAAGCCTGGATGTACTTGAAATCTGACCCTTCCAGAGAGGTAGCAGGTACCGTCTATAAGTCGTGTTACAGACCATAGGCTTGAAAACTAGCAATTTCCAAACATCCCTTAAGAATTCAAATGAGCTCGTCTTCTAAACATCTAACAGCCATGGGTTTAGGATAAAGAAAAGGGAAGTAAGGGTATTGTTACAGTGGATTCTAAAAATGTTTCTTCTAGGAGACTGTAGGCTTTGTGAGCGGGACCTTATATGACCATAGATCATTACATCTCCAGCATTCTGCCTGCCCTCCGTGAACACATCATAAATACATGTTGAGCGAGTGAATGAATAAATGAGCACCCCCTGCTAGCCTTCCCTAAAGCATTGGCCTCCTCTGATTCTTGGTGAAGAATCAAAAAGGCCCTCATCCTGTGGCCCACAGATGGGCATCAGGAGAAGAGCCCAAAGGGCTGTTTCCAACCAGCTGTCCCCTTTTATCTTATTCCATGTAGAGGTCACCTTGGGGCATATAAATAGCAAGCAATTTTCTGGATGAAACTTCTTTTTCTCATTTTATAAGAATAGGAGGTCAGAGGAAGGGCCCTGAGGGGCAGTTTAAAGGACCTCCAAGGGCAGACCTAGTAAACACTCAGTGCAAACAGACGTCCTCGGATTCATTAGTGCCCTGGAGTAGCCGGAAGCTCTCAGAAAGCCTGGCGCTTCTCTGAAACACTCTCTACTTCTCTTCTGAGAAGTTCATCTGGCTTCAGGGTTGAGAGTGAAGAAACGAGGGCAGAAAGTGTCTGCTTTATGTGGCTTATGAGCCACCCTCCAAAACCACATGCTGCACAGCCTCCCGGAAGAACCCAGCAAAGGATCTGCAGCTCCATTTTTCAGGTAAATGGATGGAGGCTCAGGGGATTAAGACACTTGCTCTAAACCTTATAGTTAGATGCAGGAAACCACTACAAGAACAGACATAGACTCTTCTTCCCCACAGGAGCCTCACAGTCTCTGAACCCAAGGAACAAGGTAAGCTAGCCTGCTGTGACATGGTTGGAGTTTGCAGGCAAGGATAGGTGCATAAGGACAGTTGTACAGACCAGGGGATACACATCAGGAAAGGGAAAAATGCATGCCTTTGATCCAAAAGTATCTTGGTCTTTGGGGGAACTAAGTGACTCCACTTTTCAGATGAGACTAAGTGATGTACTTACAGTCCTGTATCTCATGTGGCAGTGGTCATCCCTCTCTGTTGGCCTCTGCTGAGGTCTCTGCTCTGGAGGGTGGGTGCTCTACAGGGAAGCAAATATTTTGACTCTGAAGTAACTCAAGCACTGGGCTGTGAGGGCCCCAAAGAGCCATATATGCAACAGTTCAGAATGAGAGAGAGAGAGAGAGAGAGAGAGAGAGAGAGAGAGAGAGAGAGAGAAACAGAGAGAAACAAAGAGACAGAGAGAGACATAGAGCAAGAGAGATACAGAGACAGAGAGACAAAGACAGACAGAGAGACAGAGACAGAGAGACCACATGGATCATGTAACTACAACATTACAGCATATAATACCTGAGGTAATTAACTTCAAAATGAGGGAAAGTTTTATCATACAGTTTGGGAGGGCTTTGGTCTATAGTCATTGACTGCATTGATTTGGGACCCATGGAAGGTTGCACATTATGGCAGAAGCAAGTGATGTTGATGAGGTTATTCACTGTGAATGAGATTTCCCCTTCAAGGCTATGTCCCACTGACCCCTCTGGACCCCATTTCTCATGGGCTTCCACTGTCTTCCTGTAGCACCAAACTAGAGATTGAGATTTTTAACACTTAGCCTTTAAAGGAGGCTCTAGATTGGACCCACAGCATAGACTAACAAACCCTACATGCATGGTTTGCTGCCTGGTCCAAAGCCTCCTCTCCTGTAAACATCACCCCAACGCCATAGCACACACCTGCTCCGTTTTCTTTGTCCTGTATCAATACACTGATGCCACTTCTAGGCAACAAAAGTAACACCATGAGCAAGCAAATTCACTCCAAGTTAGAGACAGGTTTTATTTAATTTGTGACAGAAAGAGTTTTGACTTGAGTGATTTAATTTTAAAAAGAAGGAAAGGAAAAAAAGAATTCCTTTGAAGAGGCCTGAGGCGACATGTGAAAACACAGAAGGAAGAGCCATGAGGATCACAGCAGCACTGGAGTCCTGAGGATGGTAGCTAGAAACATGCTACTGAGAAGTTGTCTTCTTCCTCCCGTGACAGCAGACTGATGTCATGCCAAAGTGACATGACAGCCCCCTCCCCCTACTGAAGCTACCAACTTTGGGGGGGGGGGGTCGTCACACCTTTGGAGCCCTAATTAAGAATCGAGGACTTGTTCAGAATGTCTTAAAAGAGGAATTTTGATTGGCTGCCCTCTAGAATGTTCCAGTGGCCCATAGGTTGCTTCACCATCTTTCTGAGGCAGGAGAACTGGCTGAAAGAACTGGAGAGATGCCTCAGTGGTTAAAGCACTCCTTGCTTTTCCCAAGGGACCCAAGTTCAGTTCTCACATCCATGTCCGGTGGCTCACAACAGCCTGTAACTCCAGCTCCGGGGGTGGGGGGTGGGGTGGGGATCTGATGCCTCTGGACTTGGAAAGTGCCAGTACTCATGTAGTACTCATGTGCGCGTGCGCGCACACACACACACACACACACACACACACACACACACACACACCGACCCCACACCTTTAAAAACAATAGAAATAAGTCTTTTTAAAATGGTCAGAATATGGGGCTGGCGAGATGGCTCAGTGGGTAAGAGCATTGACTGCTCTCC